>MU179374.1:0-11307 GCA_016767475.1 Suillus weaverae | reverse complement strand
GAGACTGCATGAGATATGTGGGGGAGTTGCAAGAACAGGCTAAATGTTTCATCAAGGTCAGACGGGACGCCCCGCTGCTTGAATCTGTCTCGAAGGCTGTTGGCGAGATCATTGAGAGACTGCGATCGAGTAGAATGACCGGGGGGACAAAGGAGTAGAGCAGCCCGATGGAGCTCGATGCACTCATCAAGGTCAGATGAGACGCCCCGCTGCGTGAATCTGTCTCGAAGGCTGAGGGCGAGATTGTTGAGACTGTGTAATTGATCAGAATGACCGGGGGGGCAAAGGAGTAGTGCAGCCCGATGGAGCTCGATGCACTCATCAAGGTCAGATGGGACGCCCCGCTGCGTGAATCTGTCTCGAAGGCTGAGGGCGAGATTGTTGAGAGAGAGCGATCGATCAGAATGACCGGGGGGGTAAAGGAGTAGTGCAGCCCGATGGTGCTCGATGCACCCATCAAGGTCAGATGGGACGCCCCGCTGCATGAATCTGTCTCGAAGGCTGTTGGCGAGATTGTTGAGAGACTGTGATCGATCAGAATGACCGGGGGGACGAAGGAGTAGTGCAGCCCGATGGAGCTCGATGGTCTCATCAAGGTCAGACGAGACACCCCGCTGCGTGAATCTGGCCCAAAGGCTGTTGGCAAGATTGTTGAGAGACTGTGATCGATCAGAATGACCGGGGAGACGAAGGAGTAGTGCAGCCCGATGGAGCTCGATGGACTCATCAAGGTCAGACGGGACGCCCCACTGCCTGAATCTATCCCAAAGGCTGATGGCGAGATTGTTGAGAGACTGTGATCGATCAGAATGACCGGGGGGACGAAGGAGTAGTGCAGCCCGATCGAGCTCGATGGACTCATCAAGGTCAGACAGGACGCCCCGCTGCGTGAATCTGTTCCAAAGGCTGACGGCGAGATTGTTGAGAGACTGTGATCGATCAGAATGACCGGGGGGAGATCTCTTCAAGGCCGCTCGACATCGTTCTACATCGTCTGTCATGCTCTGATACCACAATCAAGTTACACGAGGACTGTCAGGAAGGCCGGGAGGATGAAGCCGAAGAGCCCAAGTGGGCAAAGACGACAAGTACTGTCAGGTTATCATCAGCACAAAATCCAGATAGATAAGTTTGAATCGCAATGCGCACGCACATTAGTAGAAATCTGAGCAATGAAGTAGGAGAAACCTGTTGGAGGAATGATATGTTGAGCGCTAGTCAATTATAACACGCTCTACGTGTCCACTGCGGTCGACAGCGACCAATCCACTACAGTATCCCGATAGATCGAAGCTAACGAGCCCTGCGCCCGCAAATGCGCAAGTCAAAGTGTCGGAGGCTTGTGAATGGCTAGTGCAACATGGGGACGACGCCGACATGCTCGGTCTGGTGATCTTCTTCGCTTCCTCGTTGGCGGGTACGTCCGTACATTGACAAACTCAGCAAACACATTTTTACTTGTTTTTGCCAATCCAATGTTCGTAAAGTTGTGCAACAATCGAGATTCGACATCAGAACCTCAAGTGCGTGAATCATATAATGTATCAGACTCCCTCGGATCATGATTTTGCAGATAACGACGTTATGGCTCGTCACTAGGGCATACGATCAGACTTCGTCAGGAAGGAGTTGGACTATTATGGTTGGCCAAGGAGTTGCAAGTGCGTTCTTCATGATCTTAAACTTCCACATACGAAGGGGCCGATCATTTGGTGGGCGACATATGATAGGACCGGGGAGATCCAGCGAGAGGCATGATATGCACGCCAACGATAACAGCGAGAGCGCTTGAGTAGGTAGGAAAACGTGCTCAGCGCAGCGTTCATTCAAGAAAGTCAGAAGCACGGACAAAATGTACTGAAGATTGAGTGCCCAGTTCCCCCGGATGTATATACTATGTCTCATCACATGAAGCGTACTGTAGCGTCCACATAGGGCAATGAATAAGACTCGTGTAAAACACAAGATGATACCTGATGAAACAGGAAATACAGTGCAAGAACGGAGTGCAGACGGCCATTAGAACAGTATGAGACGATAGAAAGTGTCCAACCAATAGACGCACAGCAATGCAGAGCACCCAAGGAGTACTAGTGCAGTATCCGGCTTGTATTGCGGTGATATTGAGTTGCGACGATGACGTTCCAGTAGGCAGTGTAGAAATTGCGACTGCGTTTCTAATGTTGACCGTTGGTGTGCTGAACAGGCATGCAGCACAGCCAGCCCACGAAACGAGTGCGCCATCCAGCAATGGTAATACGAGGGCTTGAGGTTGTTCCCGTTGCCTCAGAAGCCTCAGGGACAGCAGAATGTGTCGAGGTAGTAGCAGTTAGAGATGGTTGCTGTGATGACGGTGGGATGCTCTGTGTTGCTGCGCTGTGTTGCTGCATAGTGTGAGTATTGGGTGGTCGAGACGAGCTGGCAGTTGGCTTTCCTCTCGCATGATAGTTCCTCTGCACGAAAGAGTCCGTGGTGGAGAACCGTGAAAGAGAAAAAAAAATGCACAGGCTTGCCCGCTGTACAAGGGACCTCGACCTCTCGCAACTGGATGTCCGATCCATCTTGTCTGCGGAGTAAACTAGACACTAGGTTTTGAGTCCAGCTGAGAGGGGACCTGGTACCGCGCTCAGTTGCCCCATGTGATTGAGATAGACGAGTGCGCAACTGACAATATATTTGTCAAAACATGGAATGAAGAAAGGCCAGCTTTATTGACGATAGCGGAAATATCCCATGTGTATAAGTGGTAGTCGTGGCAGCTAGTGACGAGGAACTTTCCATCTGCAGAAAAGGTGGCGGAGTTCACGTTGTCTTGATGGTGAAGTGGTGTTCCGATGGGTTGATTGGTTTCGAGGTTCCATAGTCGCGCTGTCTTGATGAAGATTGACATGTGCTTGCGAGGATACGCTCATTGGGAGATAGTGAAATCGTATCGACAAAGTTTTCGCGCACGTCAAGCACAGTCCATGTGGCTGTGTCGATCTTGAATCCCCCTGCGAAAAGCGTTTTTCCATCCGAGGTCCAAGCCAGACTCGTAAAATAACCCTCGAATGTTTTGAGCAATTCGCCTGTGTCGGCATCCCGGATTTTCAGCCCAACCCCACCGGTGGCAATCATCTTGCCATCGGGTGAGTAGCAAACCGTCATCACGAATTTCCCCGTCTTGATTGGTCCGATTATAGTTTCTCCACTCTCGGCATCCCACACTCTGAATGCTCCATCTTCGGCCCCTACGATTGTTTCATTGTGTCCACTCACCACTAGCGCTCTCTGTCTGGACTCCAGCACACAGACCGCACTTCCTTTGTATGCCCCCTCAATGTTTTGATGACCTTGCCCGTGTCGACGTTCCACAATCTCACTGCGCCATTGTCACTCCCGGTTGCTAATGTCTTGCCACCCGGCGACAATGCTATGGCCTGTGCTCCTCTTTCTTTGTCCTCCCATTCCTCCCCAACCTGTGTGCCCCTCTCCAAGTCCCAGATTCGAAATGACCCATCCCATGAGTAGATGATAATCCGCTGTCCACCGGGCAGGCGTAAGATGCGGCTGATGCCGTTCTTTACCTTGATCTTTCGGTAAGGCATTGTCGCTAAATTCTCGTGCTTCGCAGGGGCTGGATGCCCCATGATTTTCATTTCGGGAATCACTTTATTGATTTCAGCTCTGACATCAATTGCCGTACAAATTCATCACTTACTCTGAGTTACTCAGAGTGACTCAGAATCCAGATGCTAACCGACTCGTATGCAGAAAGACGAAGGCGGAACGAAAGCTGCGACGGAGTGGGGGTTTTGTTCGAGGGAGATCCAAGTCAGTAGGGAGTTCATTGTTTAAGTCTTAGAGGCACGTCTTCCTGTCATCCTCGTGTTCACTTCACAGCTACAGCACTGCATAGTGGCTGTGCAGTATAAGCGCCCAATCATGACAATAAGCGCATTGACATCACAGTCCTATTATCCCGCAAACCTGCATCCTTGTGTTTCTCCACTCGCCCACTGCGATTCTGCGATGGTCGTATCTATCTTTTCTCTCCACATTTCTATTGCAATAGAGTCCAACTGGACTCATCCTGCTCCTCTCGGACTTCAGTTCTCAATGTCCTACGTGAGTTTTTTTCTTCGTCTCCCTACTGGCTAGCTCGTGATCTCGCTATCCTGACGACATTTTCCTAGTCTTCGTTTAATGTCCCTCTCAAACTATCACGAGGACACCTGCGCTTGGATGCATCCAATTTTTGGGTACATTGAGCTTTGGAATGCGTTCAATACTGGCACCTGCTGGCCTCGGTTGTCATTAGGCCGTGGCTAAGGTACTCGTTTGTTCATCTGGGCACATTTCTGTAGTTGAGCGCAACTAACTATAGCAGGAGCTTCATGATTTACTACACGACGTGCACGTATGATCCGAATTAATATTGGCTCACAGTACCAATGGCTCATGCGTTTACACGCTGTTGAGGCAAACGTGTAGGTAGCGCTGGCGCAAGCAGATGTCAATGCTACTTTGTCGACCATGAAACTCGAACTCTCTTGTTGCTGCACGATGACGATCAAGCAATGGAGAACTTCTCAACACTGCCAAAAACTGGATCGAGTCAAGCTCCTGAAAGTACTGAGGGAGGCTGTCGTGCATTCGAGTGCGGGTAATTGAACACCTGTTATTCACTCTCGATCCTTTTTGAAAGTGAGGATCAGATATCATCACATCGGATACATCTGTATCGCTTTTTGGTGGTCATGAACTTTCCAGAAAACTCGAGCTGGTAAACCATCTTCAAGGTGTGACAGGTCCCTCGCTAGACCTGCCTTCGTCCAGAGGTACGTACGAATGGGTTGAAACTTCTTGCGCTGGTTGGAAAACAGATCTGACGGTTATGAAAAGCTTGGGCAAGTAACGCGGCGTGGACTGAATATTTTTCAACAGACTTGTTCCATACAAGCTGTTCAAGAGCCAAAGGGTTAGCAGCGTGCAAACCGCCGTGTTGCGTCAAGTACTGTACATGGGGGCACAAAAGAGATATGATTGTTTGGAAACTTTCACATATGAAAGGGACCATCTCGCAGACTAAGGGCAAGGGATGCAGTAAGAAAGTGATATGCATGCCAACGACGACAGCAGGAGCACTTGCGCAGGTCTGAAAATTGGCTCAGCACGGCATTCATTCAAGAAAGTCGCGAGGATCGACACAAGAACCGAGTTCCTAGCATATGCACGTACTACAACGGAATTACAGCAGTGCACTCGTGTCCCATGGCATGAAGCGTACTGCAAGGTCTACACAAGGCAATAAAATAAGACTTGTGAGAAACAAAACAGTAGCGCCGGATGAAGCGGACATGCAGTATAACAGTACAATGATGGAGTGCAGACAGCCATAGAATCGATATGAGATGACAGAAAATGTCAATTCAATAGACGCACAGCAATCCAGAACACTCAAAGAGTCCGGTTCGGCCTATATTATGGCGGTATTACGTCGCGACGTCGTTCCAGTAGCTGATGAGGGAGTTGCGAGTGCGTCTCTATGGTTGACCGTTTGTGTTCTGAATAGGCACACAACACAACCAGCCGACAAAATGAGCGCGCCATCCACCACCGGTGATATGAGGACGCGAGACTGTCCCTGTTGTCCCCGCAGTACCGACAGCGGCGGAAGGTGTCGAAGTAGCAGCAGTAGTGGGAGGTGGTTGCTGTGACGATGATGGTGTGCTTTGAGTTGCTGCGCTGGGTTGTTGCGTGGTATGAGTTTTGGGAGGTCGAGATGAGCTGGTAGTTGGCTTCTTCTTTCTTGCGTGATAATTTCTCTGCGAGAAAATGAGTCAGCGAAAAGAAGAACTGTTGAAGAGAAAAAACACACAGGCTTGCCCGCTGTGTAAGGGACCTCGACTTCTCGCAACTGGATGTCCGATCCATCTCGTCTGCGTAGTATAGCAGATAGGTTTCGAGTCCAGCTGAGAGGTTGGGATCGGGGTTGGTCGTCGCGTTGAGTTGCCTTATGTGGCTTGGAACGGCGCCAGAGGGAAGAAAAGCGATTGTGGGGGCGTTGATGTGGTGGTGGGGCGGGGTGGTCATTTGGCCCATTGGATTGGGATAGACGAGTATGCAACTAACAATATATTTGTCAAAGTATCGAATCAAAGATGGAGATCACGTACATTAGCCTCTCGCAGTGCATCGTTAAAAAACCCTGGAGGTATTCGACGAGCATCTTTGATCTTTGGGGTTGGTCGCGGTGTAACATCAGCCTGGGGGAGTAGATCCATTGTCAGTGTCGTCGAAAATGAAACATATCGAAGCTTACAATATCTGACAGAAGGCCGGCTTCTCTGACGATAGCAGAAATGTCCCATGTGAATATGCGGCCATCGTTGTAGATGGTGGTGAGAAACTTTCCGTCCGCAGAAAAGGACGTGCAGTTCACGTAGTCTTCATGGGGGTGTAGTGTTCCGATGGGCTGATTGGTTTCGAGGTTCCATAGTTGCACTGTCTGTTCGAAGACTGATGTGCCTGCGAGGATGCGCTCATTGGGAGATAATGTAATGGTTTGGGAATCTTGTGCACTGTCTGTGAGAACTGTTTGTGACCAGGCGGTTGTCTCGAATTTCCTGATTTCCGTTCCCCCGACGGCAATGAGTTTTTTTCCATCCGAGGTCCATGCCAGGGACATAAATCCTCCCTCGAGTGTTTTGAGCAATTCGGCTGTGTTGGCATCCCAGACTTTCAGCCCCATTAACCCGCCTGTGACAATAATTTTGCCATCGGGTGAGTAGCAAACTACCCACAGGTAGTTCCGTGCGTTGATTGGTCCAAGGAGGGTTTCTCCGCTCTTGACATCCCACACTCTAAATGTATCATCTTCTGACCCACTCACCACTCGCCCTCCGTCATGTCTCCAGCACAAAGACTCCACACTCCCTGTATGCCCTGTCCAATTTTCGATGACCTTACCCCTACCAATGCTCCATAATTTCACTGTGCCATCATTACCCCCGCTTGCTACTGTCTTCCCGCCTGGCGACAATGCTATGACCTCCACTCTTCTTTCTTTGTCCTCCCATTCCTCCCCGACCTGCGTGCCTTTCTCCAAGTCCCAGACTCGAAATGAGCTATCACCCCTTGAATAGATGATGATCCGCCGGCTACCAGGCAGGTGTAAGGTGTGTCCGATGCCATCCTTTACTTTGATCTTTCGGTAAGGTATTGTCAATGAAGTTCCTTGCTTAGCCGGGGCTGGATGCCGCGTGATTTCTGTTGCGGGATTCACTTAATGGGTGCGGGAAAATTTCAACTCTTGCCATCAAATCTCGTACGAGTTCATCACTTACTCAGAATCCAGATGGACTTGACTTGTACACCGAAAGATGAATGCGGGACGATAGCTGGTCGACAGAGTGGATGTTTCGTTTGATCGAGACTCGAAGCAGCAGAGAGATGGTTGTTTAAATCTTATGCGTCCGTGTTCGCCTTCACAGCTTCAGCACTGGCTGTGCAGATTAAGCGCCCAATTCTCTTTTCTAACAATATACACAATTTCATTGACCCCTCGGCATAGCAGTCCTACAATCCCGCCAACCTACACCGACATCCCTGGTCTCTCCACTAGTCCAATACGACTCTCCATTCGAATCTCCGTATCTGCCGCCTCACTCTACATTCCCCTTGGAAGTCTAATTAGATGCATCACGATCTTTGTTTTCATTGCCCAACGTAATTTTTTTCATCGTCACACTACTAGCTAAATCGCAATCTGGTAAGCCTGCTACAACTTTATAATTTTCGTTTAACTAGTCCTTCCCGTCTCCTTCCGCAGTCTCACTTTTCCACACGGAGCCGTGGTTCCTCCGTGTGCACAGAGACCTTCAGGCCTATCCGCATCCCAACCCATTACACCACTGGCAGGACACCTGCATTTAATCTTCTTTGGACATGTTGAGCTTTGGAACGCGCTCGACACTACCATTCCCGAAGCTAACTTTGTATTATCCTGTCAAGAACATCCACAGTTCAAACGCTTTTGGACGAGAACTGTTCAACTCGTATATCTTGGCGGCTTTCCCGCAGATCATCAGTGATTGGGCACGCTGCTCATCAAGCAGCTTCGGTGAGACGAGCATCGCTGGACTGCTCCTCGATGCGGGCAAGGACGTTACGACATGTCTGGGACGCTGCCGGATCTTTGATACGGCGTCTGGCATGTCCATCGTACTCTTGCTTTGTAGTTATAATGTTGGGCTCGAGTTTACAAATGCCGGAACTGGGGGATCAAAGTATTGGCAATGATGCTTATTTCCTTAGTTTTCGTCATGGCCGTCCTGGATTTCTCCTCCTCCCAAGCCAAGCTCGCCGACTTTCGCACGACTTGCAGATCGGATTCGTGGCGTCTTCGAGTTTGATGGAGGCTCGAAAGAATTCTGTCATTCTGAATCCCATCGGAAGCTTTCATACTTGTAGGAGCGTCCGCACCTGAACATTGCTGGTTATTTTGATGCCGAAACAGAGGCGCTATAATTGCTCCTTCCCCTGCTCCCTCAAGCGCACATCGAGTTGTCTTGCAACGATTGAATTCATCCATTATCGAAACCGCCTTCTCTGGCTGCTTGCCGTGACGAACACTCAGACGACCAAGAAATTCAATTGGACCACGTTTATACTCAATGGCCGGGGGACGTGCTGACCGGATTTGTTCGTCTCACGAAACACTCGTACCGTACTTGTATGTGCGCTACATGAGACTCAGGGCGTGGCTCACCATAATATGGGGGGAATATCTTCAACTCTTGACTGCCCACCAGGCTACAAGCCCTCGCTGAGTACTATCCGTATTCACTGATCCGTTGCCGATAAGGAGTTCTCCAGCCTCGCTCCTGCACGTGGAGTTATGGACTCCTGGTTGGTGCACATAGACAATTTCAGGGAGACTTCCTGTATAGAATGACGGGCGGGGTGTTTTTTTGGGAGAAGCGGTCAACAGTCTGACTTAAATGCTCAATTGAGCGGTGGATCGACGCTCTGTATGAGGCCGATGCCAGTTTCCTTGCCCTCGGCTAAGATCTAGGCTCTACTCGTGACCAAATGACGGTCCTTCTGTTCAAGTGTGCGACAACAATCATGTTGGCATCAGTTGTCCTTGTCCGCGGGTGCAGGCTTAACATTGTAACTTGTGGTGTTCGTATTGTGGGCAGAGAGTAAATTTGCCCAAGCTCGTCATTTCTTGCGTGGCGTCGCGGAAATACTCAATCTTAACGTTATCCCAACCTTTGCATACAATGTGAAGAGTCTGAAGTTCACGATCAACTTCGTTCCCTTCTGTGGACGCGCATATGTAATACGATTGGATACCTAGAGCCTTATGCCGAACATGCTATACGCTGAAGAGATATCGGCAGGAAAGTCATGAAGAATTGGGTGCAACAAAAATGAATGAACACAGCCAAATTAATGACCCTCTATGTTTTGAATGGGCACACAACAAACCCAGAGCATGAAACGAGCGCGCCATCCAGAATCTATGGTGATGCGAGGACGTGAGGTTGTTCCTGTTGCCTCAGAAGTCTCAGGGACAGCAGAACGTGCCGAAGTAGTAGCAGTTGGAGGTGGTTGCTGCGTTGGGTTGCTGCGTGGTATGAGTATTGGGAGGTCGGGTAGCTGGCTTCTTTCTTGCGTGATGATTTCTCTGCGCGAAAGAGTCAGTGGTGAAGAACCGTGAAAGAGAAAAAAACGCACAGGCTTGCCCGCTGTACAAGGGACCTCGACCTCTCGCAACTGGATGTCAGATCCATCTCGTCTGCGGAGTAAACTAGACACTAGGTTTCGAGTCCAGCTGAGAGGTCGGGATGAGGATTGGATGTTGCGCTCGGTTGCCCCATGTGACTTTGAGCGGCGCCAAAATGAGGAAAGGGGACCAAGGGTGCGTTGACGTGGTGTTGGAGTGGGACTGTTATGTGGCCCATGGGATTGAGATAGACGAGTGCGCAACTGACAATATATTTGTCAAAACATTGAATGAAGGAAGGAGATCACATACATTAGCCTCTCGTATTGCATCGTTAAAAAAACCTGGAGGTATTCGAGGAGCGCCTTTCATCTTTGGGGCTGGTCGCGGTGTAACATCAACCTGGGGGAGCAGATTCGTTATCAGTGTCATCGAAAATGAAATGCATCTATGCTTACAATATCTGACGGAAGGCCAGCTTCTTTGACGATAGAGGAAACATCCCATGTGTAAATATCGTCGCGGCAGATAGTGACGAGGAACTTTCCATCTGCAGAAAAGGTGGCGGAGTTCACCCAGTCTTCGTGGTGAAGTGGTGTTCCGATGGGTTGATTGGTTTCGAGGTTCCATAGTCGCACTGTCTGTTTGAAGACTGATGTGCTTGCGAGGATGCGCTCGTTGGGAGATAGTGAAATGGTAGTAACCAATGGTACTGATCCTGTCGTTTTCGCGCACGTGAAGAATTGACCATGTGGCTGTGTCGATCTTAGCTTCCCCAGCGAAAAGTGTTTTTCTATCCGAGGTCCATGCCAGGCACCTAAAATTAAATCCTCCATCGAATGTTTTGAGCAATTCGCCTGTGTTGGCATCCCAGATTTTCAGCCTAATCCCACCGGTGGCAATCATCAAGCTTGGCATCGGGCCCGGGTGAGTAGCAAACCGCCCACATGAGCTCCCCTGTCTTGATTGGTCCCAGAATAGTTTCTCCGCTCTGGACATCCCATACTCTGAATGCTGCATCTTCGGCCCTTTCGATTATTTCATCGTGTCCACTCACCACGTGCACTCGCTTTCCGTCTGGACTCCAGCACACAGACTCCACTCTCTTTGTATGCCCCGTCAATTTTTTGATGACCTTGCCGGTGTCGACGTTCCATAATCTCACTGCACCATCGCATCTCCCGGTTGCCACTGTCTTGCCGCCCGGCGATAATGCTATGGCATACACTCCTTCATCTTTGTCCTCCCATTCCTCGACCTGCGTGCCCTTCTCCAAGTCCCAGACTTGAAATGACCCTTCCCACCATGAATAACCGATGGCCCGCTGTCCACCAGGCAGGTGTAAGATGTGGTTGATGCCGCTCTTCACATTGATCTTTCGGTAAGGCATTGTCGCTAAATTCTCGTGCTTCGCAGAGACTGGATGCCCCATGGTTTTCATTTCGGGATTCACTTCATGGGTGCGTGATAATTTCAGCTCTTATATCAATTGCCGTACGAATTCATCACTTACTCAGAATCAGATTGTACTCGACTCGTCCAAAGAAAGACGAATGCGGAACGAAAGCTGCGACGGAGTGGGCGTTTCGTTC
>MU179373.1:115043-129950 GCA_016767475.1 Suillus weaverae | reverse complement strand
TAGCGCATGGACAACTATTTTCGTCCTAGTGTCTAGTTCCGCTGTTTTGTTATCTCGTTGTAATGTGCTTTTCTTTATCCAAATCACCAATAACATCCATTGATCTCTCGGACCTTAACTTGTCCGTCAAGTTTACATAGTCGGTGAGTTTTATATCCGGAGGAGCTCATAAATCAGTACATTTCAGACACACTGAACGCTGGCATCAAGAGCGAATACCTTGAGCTGACTTTTAGCCAAAATTCTTGATCTTCAAACTGTTCAAGAACGCGAGAAAACCCGTTTACCCGCATGTTCATTCTAATTAGTCTTGGCCAAATGGTTATCGCCCGCTCACTCACTCATGTCTAGCTGACCATTACTTCCTAGTATTCTTTCTTCAATAACTTCTCGGGGCAGATGGCCTACGAATCATGGACGATATCATTTACAACGTCATCTTTACCGTTCTCCCTCCTCTCGTCATCGGTGTGTTCGATCAGTTCGTACCTGCACGGATACTCTACTGATACCCACAACTATATGCACTCAGGCAGAAGAACGTCTTCTTCACGAAGACAACATTCTGGCTCTGGCTAGGCAATGCGCTGTACCACAGTCTCGTGAGTCTCATTCCGAGCGACGAAGAATTCCGTGATGGCGGTGATAATAATGGTGATTCTAGATTTTGTTTACGTTCACTGTGATCTTGTTCTGGGGAGATTTGAAGCAAGCGACAGGTTTGGACTCCGGGCATTGGTTCTGGGGTGCCATGCTTTACCTGGCTGTCCTGCTCACTGTCCTTGGCAAGGCCGCTTTGGTTTCTGAGTACGTGTCCCTATTCTTGTCTCACCCTCGTATACTAATGTGTATTCTAGTTTGTGGACAAAGTACACTGTTGCTGGTGAGCGCAAGTCTTCCTCCATGAACAAACATCCAACTAACATCTTTTCCTCAGCCATTTCCGGATTGTTCGTTTTCACTATGCTCTTCCTTCCTTTATACGCCGTTGTTGCCCCTGCCATTGGATTCTCTACCGAATACTATGAACTTGTGCCTCGTCTATGGACTGACGCTGCGTTTTACTTTGTTCTTACCCTATCTTATTGGCGTCATGGGTGCACCCCTGTAAGTGTTACCCCATCTAACTAGGGAAGAAGCCTCGATGTGATTGATTGTATGAGAAAGAACCAGGAGATGGTAGCTTGGCGTCTTGTATACGTAGCTGTGACTTCATGGTTACAAATAATAGAACTTGAATGTGTAGTTTATCCTCTTCCCGATCATATTTTAATTGTGAACCCAAAAATTCGCGTCTTTGGTTTACTGAGTGAGCTCAAGGGTGTGATATACAGATTTTGATCAAGGTATTTGACAGGAACATCTATGTAAACAGTAGGGTAGTATTTAACGAGGTAGAACTACAAGAAGGAGAGAAAATCCAGGATGCATTGGAGATCACCAAGAAAAGAATATGAGGATGCCAGGTAGTGGTAATTGGTGGGTGGAGACAACGAGGATTGATGGGAAGAGATAACAAGGGAGATATCAACGACAAGCGCGGAGGTGGCACTGAATCTTGACACGGATGTGCCGCTCAGCCGTGACGCGTGATGCGCTGTTCCGAAAAAACCCGGTGGCGGCAGCGGCATAGCTAGGCTGCAGGTTACAGGAGCAGGCGCAGAGTCAAGGGTGATGGGAGGATGTAGAGAGATGGTGGCATTGATCGGCACTAGGGTTGAAAAAAAGGCAGAGGATGCTGTGCGCAAAGACTGCCAGAGTCGTCATTTCCGACCGAAGTGTGTTTCCGCTTGGATGGACGGGAATGAGGCGATGAGCCATCAATCGGACGTTTCTTATGTGAGCGCTGGCGAGTGCCTGGCCTTTTATCAGGCCCTCGCCGCTTAAGCGTTGCATCGTATTGGCATTCATTTGAGCGGCACACACAATTATGACACATTGGTCTTGTGGAGTCGCACCGAATTTTCCTGGCACGACTTAGCAACCATGTGAATGAGCAACCTGAAATAAGAATAAGAATGAACGCACCATTGCCGGCAAGCTATCACTTGATTGGAAATTTCCCTGTGAAGCAGATCTTGGGGTGTGGATGCTGTTGGCTGTGGTTGAGGGGTTGGCTCTGACATTGGAAGAGAGGATCTAGTACTCTCTGGTGTTTGTATTGCAGGAGGTTGCGCTGAGTCACCAGAGGAGTAAGATTGTGAGCGAAAGTCCTTAGCGGAATATCTTCTGTTGTTGGGACCTTGGTAAGACAAATTAACGGCGCCACCATGAGCTGGAGAGGGTGGAAGACAGCTGGTGCTAGGGTAGGCATGGGGCGGCATGTCAAGGACAACTTGAAGGTGGTTTCTTTGTGGAAGAGGAAACTCAGACTGGTACAAATTTTGATTCTGATTTAAATGAAGATCCAAAGGGGTTTCGAGAAGGTGAAGGTATGGGATATCAGTGATATTAGTGTAATCAAACTGAGAGGCTAGGATGCCCGCTGCATGTTGTATATCTAGCTGTTCTTGATAATAATGAACTTTATTGGGAATTGACGATCAATATGGTTTGAAAGTACGAGTTTGACTATAGGACTTACTGTCTCCGTGCAGCTGAGAAAATTGATCCCCAAAGATGGGCCAGTATAGGCCGGAGCCATCCTCACTGGACTGTGAACGGATATCACTGTTTGTACTGATGGTGACCTTCATCAGTACTGAAAGAAGGGGATGAGAGGTTTAGAAGGAAAATGGTAGCTCATCGTATGGCACTACTTTGTCACGCGAGACTTACGTGTAAAACTTAAAGGAGAGCAAGTCAAGCGAGTCAAGCGGGGCATTGCAATTTGTTCCGGTTCATAAATGCCGGACTTCACACCATCAAGTCTGGTAGCTCAGAAAGCTGATATGCTCTGCTACACCCCCACTACTGCCAACGGTTGGTCCAGGTGTTGTCGTGGCCGAACATGCAGACGTGCCAGTGTACATCTTGGAGAGCTTCGACCAGGCCTCTTGCTGCATCCTCATAGGCTGTGAGCCTCAAACCTCGCCATGTAGAAAGAAAGTAACTCTCGATTGATTCCCATCCAGCGAGTGAGACAAGAACTGAGGGTCGAGCGAACGAATGGCGCATCTCTAATCACTCAGGCTGAAGTCGTAACAAGGTGTATCTGAACAGAGGCCGTGTAGTGCAAACATTAGTGGTATAGTAAATGCCATGATCAGTCCTAGAGCTGCATCCCGTCATACGCATATGTAAACAGATTTTCCAAGCATTCTCGATCACGGGAATCCAGCGGCTGGGTTAGGATTGCATGCCTGATATCGTCCTCCTTTGCGCTGTGAGCAGCTGTATTTCCCGCCCGCCTGATGTTATTGTATGAACATAAGAAAATGATGGACTGGTAGGATGGGGTGTATGATACACCCTGTCGTTTGAGAGCATCGAAGATTTTATTTGAAAGTTGAAAGACACTGCAGGAAGCGCGAAGTCCTTCCCAGGTCTCGTGGCCGAGGTGTTCCAGAACCTTGCTGCGTGCAAGGTCGAGTAGGACGCGAAGATGCAAGGGGACTAGTAACATAGTGACCTGGGGAGATCATTGTCAGGTCGGTAATCGGAAAGAGGGATGACTTACTTCTCTCAGTGCTTCAACGTCCTGAGCGTGTTTGACTCTCGCCGCGTCTAGATCCTTGCGAACGCTGGCAAGATCACTGTTAATGCTCTCGATGTCGTTGCAAAGGCTCTCGTTCTTGCTGAGAATCCTCTCGTTGTCGTTGCGAATGCTCTCGATGTCGTTGCAAAGGCTCTCGTTCTTGCTGAGAATCCTCTCATTGTCGTTGCGAATGCTCTCGATCTCACCGCGCATGCTCTCATTCTCGCTGAGAATTCTTTCGTTGTCGTTACGCATGCTCTCATTCTTTCCTCGAATCTCCGCAATTTCCTTCTGCATCGAGGCCAGCATCTCCTTAAGCTGGCTGTCCATAGTCACCTGAGAGGGATTGGCTGTTGACGCGGCATTTCGTTTCTTAGCATTCCTGGCTGTGGAAAGCTGATCAGCGTGTCTGTAGACTATTTGAATATTACAACATACATTTGCGAGGTGGGACTGCCGATGTGCTTGGCTGAGACGTTGTGGCAGCACCGGTGGCCAATGTTGCATTGGGTTCCACGGGTGTCTGATTAGCCTGTGCATTCTGGGCCAATTGGGTCTTGATACGACGATTCGTCTCAGCATTAGGAGTGAATAGTGCTGTGAGACCACCGGAGCGACAGACGCTGAGCATATCTGAAGGCTTAACATCTTTTAAAGAAGTGCGTCAATGAGTCGGCCCCTGCAGCAAATGAAAAATGGGTTGAAGCTTACCTGGAAAGTACCTCGCCTGCATGACGAGTGGGTCCAATGGAGGCTCGAGACCGTACACCTTGCTCACATGTTTGCTGATGTGATTTTGTAAGACTCCCACGGCCATCGCCACTGTATTGTCTGAGCCTCGCAAACTGTTTTTAAGTGTATTTATGTCGTCTGTCCAGACAGCCGTTACTGCGACAGAATCGTTTGACGACATGGTGGATCAAGATGATCAAGAGTATGGTATCTGAATCAGTGATGGGGCCATTTCAGGCCTCGAGGGCCCTTTGTACTCCGCGATACAGCAGTGGTAGAGGGTTGGAAGCATCGGTTTGCTGCTGTTTGTCGTCAGTCGTCTAAGTCATGTCCAGGCTAATATTAATGCAAGGCAGGAGGATTGATAAGATTTGGACAAACCTGGTATGTTTCATGTTTCATCCAGTCTTGCATGGCAGCTCATTTCATCCTCAGCAAACTGGCTTCACTGACACACTCGCTGTCATTCGAGAAGCTACCGTCCACGCTATCATCCTAGGTATGTTCACTTTAAGTACACGTGTATTCTTATCTGCTGGCTGGATCCTTCGGTTCCGGCGTTTAGCATGGCACTCAAGGATTCCTTCGCCCACACTCGTGTGGCGGGCGTTATAGTGTTCATAGCAACCGCGGAGTGCTTTGAGACGGACGACGTGGCTGGTAAAGTCGTTTCAGCTGTTGTAGGCGCTACACTTGCTAGAGAAAAGTGAGTCTTCAGCTTGCGTTCTGCTACTTTGATGTATATTGATGGCTGCAGTGATCAGGCATTTAAAGCTGTCGAGCTTTTCGTCAAGTGCTTACAAGCTCACGCTGCGACTATGGTAAGTCTGTGGTCCATAACCCAGTTTGTATTGCTCACACACCTTTCTTTTTTCACAGCCGGAGACAGCAGCCACGGACGACGACGGGAAAGATCTATCCGCGAGACTTCCAGGTGCGTGCACCCAGGCCGGCCTGATAATCTCGTGAGACGGAAGATACACTTTCAATTCTACTTCCTGACATCGCGCTTAAACAGGCTTGGAACTACCCTATGATCCTCACTTTCCAACCTCTCATCGGAGCAATCACAGCAGGCTGTACTGCCGTACTCAAGCCCTCTGAGATTGTCCCCACCTTCTCACATGCTCTTGGAGGGAATCATGCCAACGTACCTCGACCCATACATGTACCGTGACGTCAGTGGTGCCGTACCTGAAACCTCAAAGCTTCTGGAGCTTCAATGGGACCACATTTTCGACACGAGGGAATAGCAGGGTCGCGAGGATCATAACCAGCGCTGCAGCTAAGCACCTGACACCACTGTCCTTAGAATCAGTCCTGTCGTCATCGACTCTGCATAGCCTATCCGTCCAGCAATCGCATTTAGCCAACGACCCTCGGACATTTGCGGCTCCGTGGATAGAGCGAGGGTCAGGAGGAGTAAGAGAAGGGAACATCAATGTGGGTTCGACAATTATGAGAGTGTAAGGGCGTAAGAGAAGGGCTCATGGATATGAGCGCAAGTATCCAAAGCGTGCAACTCCCTGAATCAGTGATTCCTACTACTGTGCTGGATTCGAGCGAGGGAGAGGAGAGGAAGGCTTGGAGGTAGAGCGCAATATCTTTTGTTGCTTGAGGTGATGTTATTAATAGTAGTAATACATATATGAGGAGGAAGAACGTACTGCACATCGCCTTCCCAGCTGCCTTGCGCGCATTAAGCACGGGACGGTTGAGAAGTGCCGTTTGACCATGGAGGCTTCAATGGGGAAGTCAAGCACCCATATATCTCGCATCATAGCACGAGCTTGGGTGTGCAATAGCAGGCGAGCGATAGTAGGGTTGAAGTGTTACTTATCTGAAGCACATTTTGGGTCAGGACGCGATATACGGATGGAAGAACTCACGACTAGCAAGTCCGTGCGTGAACGCAATGTGTGAGACCGTACAACACATCGCTGACTTGTTATCGCTACATAGAACTCTAGTCAGACCCCACCATTCGCTCGCATCATGCAGCGCTTTACGACACCCTTATCCAGCAGAATCTCATACGATCTCCAAACCACTCTACTTCGCGAGGTCCCAGCACACAAGAAAGAAGTCCTCACCGACTTTCTCGTCAGACTCTACTCCGTCTACGTAGACCTCCACTTTGCTTACCTCGAGATCAACCCCTTGGTCGTCCTCGATGACGGCTCCATCCACTACCTCGACATGGCTGCAAAGCTAGACCGAACTGCCGAGAGCATCTTTGGTCCAAAGTGGGCTGTCGCAAGAGACTTGACAGTTTACAAAAACGCTCCAGCTGCAACCACAACTGGCTCAAAGATAAACGCTGACCATGGACCACCTATGGCCTGACCCGCTCCATTCGGTAGAGATCTCACAAAGTGCGTTCAATCGCAGTTATCATCATATCGTACTCACTTTACATAGCATACATTCAAAAACTCGACACTTCCACCGGTGCTTCTCTCAAGCTCACCGTCCTCAACCCCACCGGTCGTGTCTGGACAATGGTTGCAGGTGGTGGTGCATCCGTCGTCTACAGCGACGCCATCGCAGCAGCAGGCTTCGCATACGAGCTCGCCAACTACGGTGAATACTCTGGTGCCCCAAGCGAGGGCCAGACTTTCGAATACGCCAAGACGATCCGTACATATCTCATCACTTCAGCCACATCTCGCTAATCGTCATCTAGTCGACCTCCTCACGCGCCCACCTCCCCGTTCTGATGGCAAGATCCTCATCATCGGTGGTGGTATCACAAACTTCACCAACGTCGCTGCAACCTTCAAGGGCATCATCCACGCACTCACAACATACAAAACCCAACTCATCGCACACAAGGCCAAGATCATCGGTCTTTGCTGGTAAAGCAAGAAATTCGATCATACCCGAGCGTCCAACGACCTCGCGTCAAAAGAAAAATGGGATTATTTAATTCGTCAACTACAGTGGAAGAATGTAAAAATTCGAATGTCTAGGGATGCCAATTGAAAATTAAGCCGACCCACCTCCGATCCGTCCTCCGAGTCAACAAGAAACCAACCCCGTTGAAGCACACAGTGAAGAGATTTTTCAACCTCTCCGACTCCTACTAGACCGGCGCTTACAAGGGAAGGCGCTGCTTCTCAGTCATAGAAGCAGGCTGAGCGACGACGTTCTGCAATGAAACAGCAGTTTGTCACCACTATTCAGAAAGGCACGTTATAATTGGGGTACTGGCTCTGAGGTAGGTGCGACTGACTCACCTCATCGCCAGCAAGGCGAATGCGGCTATTCTGGGCCTTGGGACGCACGCTCTTGACAAACTTGGAGAGCATGAACATGCCGAGAAGGAAGACAGCAGCAAGAATGGCAAAGACAGTGCTGGAGATCGCGTCCTGGGAGCCAATGTGGAGCCAGTCGTCCTCAAGACCTGAGCTGCATACAGCGGCGCGCTGCTTCTAGCTGGTAAGGGCATAGTTCTGTAATAGTAGCATTAAGATAGAGCACTTCAACAAAAACTAGCACAGGTGCATACCACGATCCTGTAGATGAACTCCGTTGCAGCAATGTCAGACTTGTGGCCGAAAGCGTGGTGGGTCTCGAAGTCGTCACTGGTGCCGTTCTTGAATTTGATCCTGACAAAGTCTCGGTCTTCAGGTGCAGGTCCACGACGGAGCTCGAAGGCAAGAGCAGAAGCGTAGTTGGCTGCAGTCTTTGCATTAATCGACTGAATGCATTGAAATGAAATCATACGCACGGATACCAGCAAGATCGGGGTTCTCCTTGGTCATCTCAAGCATGTGGAATAGGGAGACGAAAGGGTGGTAGGAGGTCTCAATGAGGAGGAATTGCAGAGGGTCACCGTTGAATGCAATGCGCTGGAGGGAGCTCAAGACCGTGTGGAGGATCGTGCGGCCAGCCACTGAATAATGATAGGATTAGTGGTGAACACTGCGTGAATCGAAATCGGCTCACGGTTACCAATACCATCGACATCTTTGTCCGAGAAGATGGCATTTTCGTGGTAGTCAGCGAAACCACGAGCCTGCTCAACCAATGTGGGGGGAAGACGGTGAGCATAGGTCATGCGCGGTGTTTGCAAAAGACGCACCGTTGATGTGGTTCACTATTGAGGTGCGGCGCGTGGAATTCTGGTTCTCGGTGGTAGAGTTCCAGATGTTGTAACCAACCTGAGGGCCATGATAGCGACAGTGTTTTGTAGTCAACTTGGTAGAGCTTGGAAAAGTGGCTCCTGTGTGAACATGGTATGCAACGCAGAGGAATTGAAGCTCACTATTCCTGGCTGGTAAGCATAGGTCTTGTCGACAAGGGGGGTTGGGTCAGCTGGGTCAAGGGCAAATTTTGACGTGCAGCGATGTCCAAAAGTATGGAAAGAGTGGAACGACTCGATATGTCTCGAGGATTGGTGGTAGTGAGAGAAGAACGGAGACAAAGAATGCTTCGGTTGTTGGTGAAGTGTTGGCGAGAACGGGAGCACCGCTGAACACGGTCATGTGCTGCGCGTCAGTGCTAGTACTTACCTTCATGAATACTAAGTATTGGTGTACGTTCAGCTCTGACGGGTAAGCGTGCCCCTCATTGGGAGGTACTACAAACGCAGGACCAATCAATCATACAGCGCACACACAAAATGACCACCAAAAACGCACCTCCGCCACGATCAAAAACTCTGAAAACTTAGTGAACCCAACGACATGGTCAAACAGCTTGACATTTACGTGAGTCAGCTGTGGAAAGAATTTACTTGTGAGTGAAGCAAAGTTGAACACATAAAGAGTACGCACAATCTGAACCAACGTCCTGACTGCTGCTGCCCTGACTACTGCAGCCTCGTCACGCAACAGCTCTACGATGTATGGCACGGCCCGATCAAGTTTGGCCTCATCAGTCAGCCGAGTCGATATAGCAGAGAAGGCAGTTGCGGATATTGGCTAAAACGAGGGAGAGAAGTATGAGCGCAGAAGGACGCTCGCCAACTGAAGCCACATACGCATGCAGGAACGAGTAGAAACACTCGGGCAAGACGGTCCCTCGTGAACTCTCCAGAAGCATACCAAAGGTACGTCATGCAGCATCAGGAGTAGGTGTCAAGTTTATACTGGTAGGCGTGGTTGGCATTTGGTATGCAGGCAGCACGCTATCTGCGGTATGATAACTTGGGCCAGTGAGCTCGGAGCTCCGAGGCTCTTGACAGAACTCGACCGTCTTCTGTGCTGTGACTGTCGGAATGTGTCTGTGAGCTTGCACTTTAAGCTCGGTCGACTCTGTGAGCCACGTGATCGGGAGGTGCAGAAGGTGCATGTGTAGTGGATGCAGAGTGTGCAGCGCGCTGAGGAGCTTGAATGGGGCAACTGATGAAGTTTTCAAGGATTGGATAGCGAGTTCTTGCGTGAGTTCGACTAGACTGCTACATAGAAACGCGTCGAAGGCTTCGCTCTGGCCTGTGCCACCGGCATCTGGTGAAGGAGTGGGAGTAAGAGTGGAATTGTTCGGAGAGAGCTCGGGGCCGACTGTGACGCCAAATTGAAACCAGGCGTACTGCTCAATGATAGCAAAGAAAAATTGTGGGCATTTACCAGATACGAGTCTCCAAGAGAAGGTCGCTGTTGCCCGCGAGACCAAAGCAGGCTTTCAGGAAGCTCTCAAGCGCGTTACGCTGCCTGCCGAGGCTGTTGACAATGTCGGTACCTGGGAGCGTACATTAACGTGATGATGGGCTATAAAAAACAGTACTGACCAGGTTTGACGAGAGGCGCCTTGAACATGTATGAAAGGAGTGACCAGCGGCATGGAGAGGCGCAAAATCAGTCTGGCCCTCCCCGCGGTATTTGACTCGAGTATGCAGCTCAGTAAGGATGGTCTTGATTGCAGCAAGGACATTGTCAGGCGTATCGTTAACACCAGGGATGATGTCACTGTAGCGTTGCGTGTTCGCAGTACAAAATACGACGACACGATCAAGTTGGTTCTCGGCCTAAAAACGGCGAATGTCAGCCCAAATGTGCTCGAGATGAGCCTGCTTGTCGGTGCCAGGGACGACATTGTCCGCACGCGCTTCATGGTTGGCAGCAATGAGATCGGGATAGTAGAGCGGCTTGACCTAGTGCTGAAGATCGTAGTCGAGCACCTTGGCACGTTCCATCGCCTTGTCCATGGGCAGACTGGAAATGTCCCGGCCACCAAGAACAAGGTCATTGGGGTGTACTATGGGAAGCACGTCAGAGATGGGACATGGACTTCCTTACCTGTGCCCGGCTCAGTGCCAATGCGAACAGTGGACGCACGGAGGACAGAGCCAATGTAGTTGAGCTGCTGGTTCCCTCCTTGGTGTTCCAGGACGTCTGGTGCCTGTTTGCAATGATGGTCGTGCAGAGAGTGGAACCATTGTTGCCACCTAAACCAATCATCATAAGTCTGTCGCGCGTCCATGTCAGATGGTAGTACATTTTGAAACTGATAGATGACATACCCAGTCTTGACAGTAGGCAAAATAGTGAACTGGCCATCTGAGACCACGACATCAGCACCGCGGTTGAGGTACTTGGCGGTGATTTGATCGTTGGTGTAAACGGTATTTTCGGACTGGATGGTGGTGTAGTTGGGACGACGAACGGCGGTCGGATGAACTGGAACGATTGACTCCAATTCAGAATCGGGGGTGTTGCAACCCGAAGAGTTTGTGGCGGGAGGTTGAGGAGACATTGCGGTAAGTCTATGTGAATAAAATTTGACATGAAGACGAATTCAATGAGTAGCTAGAAAGCCTGCACACCTGCCCAGGTTCTGGCCAGGAGAACTTTATACCTTAATAGTAGCGCAACTGTCAGAGGCTGCGATGGTAGAAGGTCGCGCGTCCTTGACAAATCAACAAAGATTGGAACCACGTGACTGTTCAGCTTTCCTTATGCTATTACAAGTTGTGAGTACTGAGTGCGTGTTATGTCTGTTCCTGGTGTCGTCCTTCAGCACGTCATTCACTCTGACTTCCAGTTCATCATTCCAACCTTACCAGTGAGTGTAGACCGTCTAATTGGTTTTATCTACTTGAAATAACCTGGAGCTAGATTGAACACACTCATGGCATTGATGATTGCTCGGTCTTCGCAAGTAGTCCACTCGTGCGCGTTCCATTCCTCGTGCTATAGGTGCTCTACGGCTGACTGGTCGGGTTCTCCAAGTACGTATCATTTCCTTCTCCATAAACGTTTCTGCTGGTCGATGTGATTTACCTTATACAGCTTCTGATGAATAGGGCGCAATGGCATTATCGTCTCGACCTAAAGTCGCTCGCCTGATCCATGGGCGACCTCACATCCATCCGATATCTCACGTACGCTCTCCCACAACCCCGTAGATCCCTCACAACTTCTGCTCTCGCACCAGCATTCTCACCCGCTTCAAGCGCTCGATCAAAACCAGTATTGTCTCTTCGGCCACTTCCGAATACGGCTGATAATACACCACCGACTAGGAGGAGATGGCTGCTGAGATGGCGAGGAGGAAGGAGGAGAGGCGGTTGGTGAGTGTTGTTTCTTTGCTTGAATGAGGAGGACCTTGAGCTTGCTGTTTGGCTTTTTGCAGTGGATTGAGAAGCTGAAGCAACAGAAAAGAGCGCTGCTCCCATTGGCCAGGTTTGAGGTTGGTATCATCGGGGGACACTTGTATTGATGTGACAGTAGTACTGCTTTGCAGAGCCTCGCATGCAGATGTTGGACCATCCAGGTGTTAGCGGGTAAGTCGTACTTTAAATCTTTTCGATATTTGCGTTCAGCATTATCTCCTGCAGTTATCCATAAGCGCCCTCGCAAGCCTCATATTCTGTCTTCTCACCTGGTTTGGCGTATTTGAACACGCAGACATCGTCTGCGTAGGCAACCGAACAGAACTACGATGTTCTATCAACAGCCGCTGCCATCCTTTCCTCACTCACTTACGTCAACGGCTGGGCCAGTATCTTTGTCAACATCCGCTCCTTCCTAGCAGTTTACACTTTCGCTCTCTGACTCTGCTTTGCCCTCCTCATCACACCCAGTTACATGCCCTACAAACAGCGCACCTTCAATCTCGAAGGCCAAATTAATGCTCAGTGGTCTCGCGAACTCAGCGCAGACGGCCGTCTCAGGATCCAAAACAAGCTCCATTGCTGCGGATATTACTCACCCTTCTTCGAAGCCACTATTCCCAAACCTGGTACGCCCGCTCCGTTCTCCCAGGGTGCAAAGAAGCTTACATCGACTTCGAGAAACACATCTTGTACCTTTGGTACACGATTGCTTTCTCCCTCGTCCCACTCCAGCTCGTCATCATGCTCGCAGGCCTCTTGTGCTCAAACCACGTAACCTACGGCTTCGGTAAAGGCACCCTCCCATGTTGCTCCCATGGCAGGTACGATTCCCTGGCGATGAAGTTGCCTTCACCGAGAGAATATGAGTGAGCGAGCGAGGGACGACAGATGGATGACTACTTTTTCTTTTTCACTGACATACCGCTCTGATACATTTTAGACTCTTGCTTTCTTATTTACCCAGATGGCGCTAATCGCGTGCTGCTGGCTGCATGTTCTTACTTACTAGTCTCGTTCGTTCTAGTGCATTCGATGTAAAGTAAAAGCACAATGGTCACATCTTCATGCCGACTTCGTCTTCTGGTGTTCCTTTGAGCGAGGTAGCTACTGTCCTCAAGTGAGAGGTTATAGTGGGCATCCTCTGAGTGTGCGGGAGAGAACTGCGCTGGGGACGAGTGCGGCGGATATGGGGTGTTGGATATTTGAGACTGGGCGGGAGCGGGATTTGGAGGATGGAGAGACCTGAGGCACGACGGGAGGTTGCAGGGAAGGGCGGTGCGAGATGGGAGGAGGTTGGCACATAACTTGGGACCGAGTGATCCGGGTAGCAAATTTATTGGTGTGGGGAGTAGTTATGTATCCCTAGAGTGTGATCCCAGCAGCGCTAAATGAGAAGACGATGTTGAAAAAAGATACGGACTCACCAAGTCCTCCTCCTCCCTATAGAGTGCCGGGGAAAATATTCGCACATAACGTTGGACTGAGTGATCCGGGTAACAAACTGACTGGCGCGGGGAGTAGATAAGGATCCCTAGAGTGTGATCCCAGCAGCGCTAAGTGAGAGAATGATGTTGAAAAAAGATACGGATTCACCAAGTCCTCCTCCTCCCTATAGAGCGCTGAGGGGGAAGATTCGCGCATAATGTTGGACACAGAGGTCTGGGCAACGAACTGACTGGCGCGGGGAGTAGATAAGGATCCCTAGAGTGGGATCCCAACAGCGGTAAGTGAGAGAACAACGTGAAAAAATATACGGACTCACCAAGTCCTCCTCCTCCCTGGAGAGCGCTGAGGGGGAAGATTGGGTATAACGGGAGAGGGAAAGACGTGGGCAGCTAGATTCGTCGTTATATGCATCTTGATAGGTCCAGAAGATGTCGAGTTGCCTGGAGGTCATGGTGAATATAGGCGAGGCAAGAAAGGCATTGAGAAGGTGCGGGAAAGTGAACTTTTCGCAGATGGATTTAGACAACACAATTTCAATGTATTTAATCCGGGTTTTGGTGTGGGGAGAAGAGAATTTCGAGGGCTACGAGATGAGATAAATGTGTCTGAATAAAATGTTGAAGGAAGCGGATGAAAAAAATCGATTTCGTGTTGCCAGCGCTTTGCACCAAAGCACCGTTCACATATAGACTGTTGCAATAGAACATGCGGCGAATGAGATGGTGCAGGATTCCGATAGTTGATCGCGGTGTTGAGCATAAATTTGGTGTCGATATGTGATAGCACTGTTTAGGCAGAATGCCGTAATTTATCGTCCCGGGACGTCATTTTGATCAGACAATCGCATGAAAAGTACGCCAACTTACCTTGAGAAAACCTGTGCCACGTATCATACAACACTCAAGGTATCTTTTAGCAACTTTTTTTTTCTTATCGAAGTAACATTCATGTGTTTCCAAATATGTATACATGATTCCGGACTGACTTGCCTGACCTTTACCTTTTTCGGTACTGACCCACTGAGGTCAGTCAGGTCAGTCTGATTTGGATGATTATGTAAGGTTGAGAATTAGAAAGCCAGTCGGGTCAGTCTCATCATTCAGTTGTCTTTGTGAGTTTTTTGGGACCCACCAACAACTTCAACTCTGGACCTCTAGCTAGTAAATTTCCAGCTAGTCATCCATTTCTTCAACGTTGACTGTCGAACGCTTCATTTGACTCTGGCTTTGGATAGTTTTTCCATCACTGCTTCGAACACTTCGTTTGACTTCAGGTTTGGATCTCTTCTCCCTCTCTCTGTTGAACACTTCGTTTGACTCTGGACCTGGACATCTTCTCTCTGTTGAACACTTTGTTTGACTCTGGCCTTGTATAGTTTTTCCATCACTGTGTCGAACGCTTCGTTTGACTTCAGCCTTGGATCTCTTCTCCCTCCCTCTGTCAAACGCTTCGTTTGACTTCAGCCTTGGATCTCTTCTCCCCCTACCTCTGTCGAACACTTTGTTTGACTTCAGCCTTGGATCTCTTCTCC
>MU179373.1:74965-98651 GCA_016767475.1 Suillus weaverae | reverse complement strand
GGACGGTATCAAGGTTCCCCTGGGGGCAACTCTGACTTCGCCAATAGGACTACTAGCTTGCTGAGATGGAGGAAGTCCAAACTTGGCAGAAAGGTCGAGCTTTGGGTCACGAAGAATGTCTACGAGTATTGCGGCAGCTTTGGACGCAAAATCAATAGTTCCATGGTCATCGTTGTCATCTAACTGAGCCAGTATGAACATCGAACGAATGAATCGCCGGCCAATGCTCACCCTGCCAGACTGCTACGTTGGCCTTCAGAAGGCCCTCCCAAATTGACAAGACATCGCCCTATGTTTGATATCAGTCGTGCAAACAAAAACCCGGTGTACAACTGACCGGCGTTCCACTATCCTCTGGCAGCTCAAGGCACCCAAGTCCAGATCTCCAGATGTGAATGAGGTCGTCAAAGACCCAACTGCAAGACAGCTCGTCCCTCGTCAGGGACCGTACATCGCTCATCTGAGGACATTCCTCCAATATTGGCCTCATGGCGCTAGCCAAAGTCTTGTATTCCGCTGTAAGAAGCCCCGAATTTGATGAAAAAAAGGAATGCAGAAGAAGCTTGTTCATGGTCCAATTCTCTCCGGTGTTTTCGAAGCTCACTAAGATCCTCGCAATCTCCATTCCGTCGCCACAGGTTTGACCGCCCTTTTTGATCATGGCTTTGACCAGGGTCAGGGTCTTCCGCAGGCGATCCTCGTCTTCGGAATCATCACCCAAAAGAGCGGCTACCGTTGAGACACTGGCACCCATGTCGGTAATAGATTTGAGAAGTTTCCAGTAGTTCTCGCGAAGAAGTCCTTGTTGTTCACATCTTGGACGTCATACTCGTCATTCGATGGGGGTAGACGGAAGTAGGACCAAGCGACACAACGCCACGTAACACAAGCAAGTTCTCGCACTCGTACTGAACTCTTCTTACTGCGCACTGCGAGTTGTAGCAGCGCCGAGATTATACGTGACAGGTCCTTGGGCTGCATGTTGGGGCTCTAGCGCGTTCAGCGTTGTGCGGAGCGTACGAACGATTATCGGGTCTAACGATGGCTTCGTCGGCGTCTTATGCGGAGAAGGGGATCGTTGAGTTGTTGTAAGGAAAGCAGCTACTGCTTTGGAGATACGGACGTGCAATGACGATTAGGGGATAGAGACGCAAGCTAGGACGAAACCTCCGAGCGCGTGACAAGCTTGAGTGCGGAGAAGCAAAGTTGGCGCGAGCAAGTTCGCCAGTATAGATGGGAGCAACTCTGTGAATGCCGGTACAAAAGTCGAGGGTTGATACACAGCAAGATCATAAATAGCCTGTAGCACAAGGTAAGCACCGAACTGAGGCCAGAATAACTTTGTTAACCTTTAGGCCGTCGCAGGCAGATCCTTTTTTGCCTTCTTTGCCTAGTTCACCTTCCGTACCTCGGCGCAGAGCAAAAGCAATTCTGTCTTTCGCTGGTACGATGACTTCCTCTGGTAGGCGCTGAACTTGCAGAAGCCATATTGACAATGCACACATTTTCCGGGCATTGGGAGTCGGGAGCACATCAGCCATAGGAATAGACAAAACGGCGGTCAACATTTCGCCCAATTGCGTGTCTTGCAAAATGTCAGGTTATATGCTTCAGAACGCCATGGAAACGCACCTGTGAAGATGCGGTAGACAGCAGGAAGGATGAAGACCGATTCAAGCAGCCTCATTACGGCGTACGAGGTAGTGCAGAGGTCGCGCGCGTATTTTGCCTGCCCAGCCGACACGAGGAGGGCATATCAGCTGCATAGACTAAGGGAAGTGGTGTAAGTCAGCTCCACACATCGAACGAAGTTGGATTCACCTTTTGTAAAGGAGTATGGATGTCTGCAAGCTGTGTGATAACCATGTAGTTAAACTAGATAGAAGAGGTGAGTGAAGTTGTACGATAATATACTATCATTCCTTTAAAGTCTACTGACCAGTCTTGATGGATCTACCGTATGGTGCCAGAGCATTTACAGGGATAAAAGAGCGGCTGATCCAAGTCGCTAGGCGCACTGCAGATTCGACATGTGTCAGAGGTGAAAAGTTAGTTCAAAAGTGATCCAACTACACAATAGATGCAGTATACCTTGCTCCTCTGCCTCCTGCATACGTATGACTCGTGTTGACAGACCCGAATTCTGTTCCAACTCTGAGCGGCTGAGTCCACGAGCGTCAGGTTGTGTCAATACCTTCAAAGATGCTGATTTCTGAACTCTTTTGAAGACTCCAAACGCCCTTTGGTGTTATGTGGATGTCAAGCACTCGAAAGATGATGCTGACTGGTAGTAAGAATGTATAAAGAAATATACAAATACAGGCACCAGTATGACCGTCGTATAGAGTTACATTGTACAACAGGGCGATTCCAAAGTAGATTGCCCAAATTAGAGGATGCGAGCAGCTCTGTAATGTCCTTGTTTGGATCGAGGGGCGTGGTTGTAAGAAGAGCTGGCGAGAAGACATTTTGCCATGCCGAAGCTGCCGAAAGTACACGCGTACGGTATTATGTTGTAGCGTATGAAGCCTGTGATAAAGAGAATATCAAATAGAAGTAAAATAAAACATACGGTTAAACATACGGCCCCGGTAACGACGAGTTACCGGGCCCTCGAGGCATCGATCAGGCGCAACGTTTGGTCCATTTGTAGACGGTTAAACATACGGCCCCGGTAACAACGAGTTACCTGGCCCTCGAACATTCCAGGCATCGATCAGGCGCAACGTTTGGTCCAATTGTAGCTGTTACCGTGCCCTCGAGGCATCGAGGCATCGATCAGGCGCAACCTTTGGTCCAATTGTAGCTTTCGCTATCTCGTATATATACATGCGTCTTTTCTCGATCTTCATCCATATCACCTCCCCTCCCCTTCCCTTCCCATTCCTTCCACCAACCTTTCCTCGATCCTCGTCGTCATTTCGCTCCATCGTACGGTCGAATCCTAACGTCGTGTGCACCGCCACACAAATCTTATTCTCTCGACGTTAGCAGCACCCACCAAACCAGCACCGGCCACCACTGCCTCTGTGACACCCACCACACCATCAACCGCAGCACCGAGTGCTCCCACCAGTCCTACCACACAGCCTGCGTCCGTTGAAGACTGGCCGCCATACTCAGCCGACTCTCCCAGCTCGAGGGCACCACCATTCCCTCTCCAAACCCTCCCTCTGCGAGCCACCCGCTCGTCGCCACACCCGGGACGGTGGAGAACATCCGGAGGCCGACGTTGTTACTCGTGTTTAGGCTGAAGGCCTCCCTCATTACTCGTGTCCGGGCTGGAGGCCCCTTGTGTCGTCGGGCTGGAGGCCCGTCGTGACCATCTTCGTCGTTAAACCCGTGGTCCCCAGCGTCAGAAGCTCTCTCTTCTTTAGCCCAGAAGTTTGGCGATGCCGCTGTAAGTTGGCTGGATAAATTTCACCACCGCAAAATCATCATTTCGGTAAGTCTTCTAGATAGCGCTTTAACTAGTGCCTTATTAACGATGGGGCATAGGAACAAAAATCGTCTGATCGGTTTGATCCCGTCACGTTCGAAGCTCAGATCCTCCTCACTCTTGGACAATGCACATCTTTGGCGGAAAACATAACCGCGAGTTAGTGACATACTTCATTTCAATCGCAGGTCCAGATGCTCCATCACGATTGCCGAAACATAAGCTTCAGGCGTGGTTAACGCTGTTCAGCAAGTTTAGCAATCCAAAGGCTCTGCACTCCACAGATACGCTGCGAGAATTGTACCGCCCCCTCCTATCCTATCCTGATCGGGCACTGCAAACGGTATCCTTATCTTGTTTGCTCGCGTATAAGTCACCCCACCCCCGAGGTCCTAACGACTTGGTATCATAGTACAGATCCCGTGCACACTTCCCGTGCCCTTCGCTACTTCCTTGAACGGACGATCATGACACTGGAAATCCTCCAAGAAGCCGAAACAACCACAAAAAACGCGTGAGTCTTCAATCAGATCCAATTCAAGTCCTCATACGACGCCGACAGAGAGTTTGCGCGTGTCTTCGGAGTCGACTTTTACTCTGTAATCAGTCGAGGCTCACAGTTTAAAGTGGAGTCATTCATGTTCCGCATCGCGAAGCCGGAAAGCTTCGTTCTCCTGTCTCTTAGCAAACAGGATGTGAGCTTGAATTGTGCCATTCTTCGAAATCAGTTGACACCGTCTCCTAGGTTGGAAAACAAAATGCTGCAGAATGCATGCCTCTCATTATGGAACCCCTCTCCGCCTTTTACAATGGGCCCCTCGTCGTGCTCGACTTCCAATCGCTTTATCCGTCAATTATGATTGCTTACAATTATTGCTACTCAACCACCTCCAGCATCACGAGGCGAAGTTAGGCCAACTTCTCGACGAAACTAAATGGAGAGACGAGTTGACGTCTTTGCATATGTCATCGATAGAGATCAAGGACCGGCCCCAAGTAGTGGATATCATCGTTCGTTGGCACTCAACTACGCTACACATGCCGTGAAGACAAAAGTGCTGCTCGAGCAGAGGATGGTTTCACTATTCATATTGGCGTGTAGTTCTTGCTGTACTACTTTTGCATGGACTGTTTCACGGGTTACTTCTATTACTGTATAGCATACTTTAAAATACACTTAATCCTGCTGTAACATCTGTAATGTACTACTTTTGTGACAGAAACCTTCGCTGGTGCACTCTGAGTCATCAACTCGAACGAGACAGCCACAAGCTCAATTAGGGCTGACTCACTTCTTGTCACTTGAACAAAGCTTTCAACACAACTGCCAGAATGTGTTCTATTGATATTCCTGAAGACATCATGCATCTTCTAGTGCAGCAGCTACCCAATATTATACAGGATCACCCAGAACCCCAAGCCCTGCAGTACCTACTCAAACAACTTGAAAGGTCTGATCCAACACATGACTTGGCAGAGAGCCAGACTCAAAGGGATTTACATCCTGGAAGAGCTAGGAAGCGTCCTCGATCTGCCAGTGCAGGTGGGCTATTTACAACTGATCATTCCAAGAGGATAATCTCAATGATTGATTCTTTCTGCAGATTCTGAGCCTTCTGCAGATTCTGAGCCTTCTCCAGATTCTGAGCCTTCTCCAGATTCTGAGCCTTCTCCAGATTCTGAGCCTTCTCCAGTGCAATATTCCAAGCACAATGAGGGTCCAGCCAAGCACAAGATTTGCTGCCGGGATGGAGCAAAGCTCATCTACTTTGAAGGACCTCCCAAAAAAAGACTGCACTGGGAGTTGGAGGAGGAGGAGGAGGAGGAGGAGGAGGGTGATGTCTTGGCACTTAGATGGACAAATTGTCCTCCACCTGTTCCAGTGTCTGATGTTCTGACCAAAATTGCAGAGCTAGCCAACCTCTCCTCCTTGGCACATAGGGAAAATATCGAAACTCTTTTGGGAATGATTCAGACTAATCAGATGCCAGCTCCCTTTGTTCCAGCCTGTGGAGAGGACCTCAACCTGGACACCCTAATTCAGAAGTGCAGGTCTTATGTTGATTCTGATCATTACGTTTCATTCATGTCAATGATAAACTGCATCAAATTATCCTTTCACCTTGCAAAGTAAGTTCCCTTTATTTCACCTGATTAATGATTGATATTTTGCACAGACAACAGAAAAAATACGCTCAACTAGATAGAGAATTAGGTCTATCTAGGGGCACTGTTTCTGAATTTGCTAAGCGTGGAAGCCGATTGGCTTTCATTGCATCTGCAGGTAAGTTTGCCTGTTCCTTTCTTTAGCTTCATATACTCAAGCCCATCAGGGACTCCGTATATCTTGCTTCTTATAGCAATATCAGGCATGACCAGCTATCTGACCCATAGGAGCAAAATAACCCATGTAATGGTATCCTCCTTCTGTAATATTCTCCGTTCACCTGAAAGTGTGTTGATTTTCATTTTTTCATTTTGCCTGTAGTGGTTACTGATGTCAGCCAGCTTTTGCCACTGAAAATGGGACAGTGAAGCATGTGGCAAGAATTGTAGAGCATTTACAGAAGATTCACACTTCGTCCAAACCTATCAACTGTCCAATCTTCATTAAGGATATAGGGGGCAGTGATGAAGATCTCACTTTATCTTTCAAAGATATTTCTCAATGTGACAAAACATTGTCCAGGCTTCCTTACAAGTAAGTTTTATAATCCCTTGATGAATAGGGATATCTAAAAGAGCATTTTTTCTTTAGCACACACAAATTGCCGGCCAGGGAGTCAGTTTGGGATCCTTTGGTTTCTTTTATAGCTGAAGGGCCCCACTCCTATGATGTTGACCCCTGTGTTACACAGATATCCTCCCGTCAGCTTCAGGTGATAACGTCTCCCCTCTGTATGCAAGATTTTCCTCCTTGTCCTGTTAGTAAGGCAAACACAGCCCAATGGACAGCCCAGCAGAGGGAGTGGGTATTGGATACTAATCCTATCACTATTCTGTCTGATATTCAGCCCAAGGTAAGAAGAATTTAATGTTCCTATTTATCATCCTACTGAAATATTCAATATAGATGGATGATGTGTTTGGTAGCGGTATCAGAGAGGATGGACAATATATATATCTTGCACACCAATCTTTTGAATGGTGAGTCATATCTCTCATCTCTCAATTCTTATATATTTGCTTATCTACGTCATAATAGTCAAGACATAAAGTTCATCGACAAAAACAAAGAGCTCCTAGGCCTGTTAATTTCACAGAATCCTATCATAAAGGCAAGGCTCCAGGATCTCCAGGACTACCTTGAGGTTGAAATGCCAAACCACATGAATCATGTGGAATCTTCTGCCAATTCAGATAAGCCCTTCACCACAATACACTTTGATTATTATTTTCGATTTGGTGAAAAGGTGTGCTATCTTTCTTTACTTATTTAGTTTTATCTAATGGTAACTGTAGGGCCATGGAGCTCCCATCTCCAGCCATCCTAACCTCATCAAAAAAGATGGTATTGCCAGAGTAAATCATATGCAGCGCCTACCCTATCCATCCAACACCATCCTTCTCAATCCAAACCAGTATTCTGTGATTACAAACATCCTTCAGGATGTTTGTGCCATAGTTGCAGAGGCTATAGAGAAGTATCTGCCTGATGAGTATTCTCATTTAGATCTGGCATGCTCTCTCATGCCTTTGGATGAGAATGTTTTTTCTGCCCCCTTTACTGGGTTTGTGCTGAACCTCAGCTGCACCACTTTGGCACACAAGGATAGGACTGATGGCACCTTATGTGTTGTTCTTCCTTTTGGCCAGTTTACTGGGGGAGAAATTGTTGAGTATGAGACAGGTCTGGTTATAAACCTTATGGCTGGAGATTTCTTTGCATTCCCTTCTGCCCGTATTACCCACTTCAACCTTCCCTATTCCGGCTGTAGGGGCTCCTTAGTATTTCATTCTGATTTACACTCAGCATCCTGGGTCAAGGACCGCAATGGGTGGTCTGAGCACATTCACACCACTTTCACTTCTTAGCTTTCAGCGTCCTTCCCATACTGCAGATTCAGATACTATACTATAACATTTGGGGCTCAGGTTTATTTTTACAAGACTATTCATCTCCCTTTTCGAACCTATCTCAACATTCTCGAAATACACATTGCAGCCAACTACGCGCCACAAATGAACGGATAAAGATCAGATATGCCTTCGTTCGTGATACACCTGCATCTGGATTGAAAGTACTTGATGAATCGGAGCCGGAGAGAATGATGAGCAATAGTACGCCCTGCCGGGAAGACATCTCATCTACACATGGTCTAAATTTCAATTCGACGGACTCACATTCGACAACACCCAGTCTAGTGCAGACTGTAACCTACATCATCGAGGTTCGAGAATGCATATCTTTTGAATGTGTTAGTGATTATTACGCTCACATCGAGTCGATGAAAGCGACATACATGCTCAAGATGTTCATATACGTCGGACTCAGTAGAAGGTATTGCACGAAGCTGGGTCGAACGCCAGGAGGCTGCTAAGCATATACACTGCACAGATCGAGGTTGATCGCAGGCGAAAGAACAACGTAGCAGATGATACTCACCTCCATAAGTTATCGCCACGCTCAGAAGGACCACGCCTCCACCGGCCTGACTATATACAGCTACACCGCATAGCACAGATGCAATAACGAGGTACACCATCAGGACCGCGAGGAACAGCGAGGCTAGCGGGTATTTCCGATGAGCCCTGCTTAGATGTCAACATCAAAACAACTTGGACTTAGAAGAAAATACCTACACTTTAGGCTTGTTTCCCATGGACGCTGAACCGGTGGCCGCATTTAAAACCCTAAACTAGGGCCGTCCTGGGACGGCGCTCCTTATTTGGATTAAACCTAACCCTACGCTTGAACGTTTATGTCAGTGAGAAGGACCTCCTGGAGAACTACACCTATGTAATATGAGTCTTTTGCTATTGACTAGTAGTCGCTCAGTCAACACCAGAAAAGGTCAAAGTGCCAGATAAACTCACCGGGCTTGACGCTCTTGCTCTTTCCCTTCTCGTCGGCATCTTTCTGGTTCCCGCTCACCCGTTTGACAGCGGCCACGAATTGCCTGACGTTTTAACTACGTCTTCTATTGGGAAGTGGAGCTGTCGGTAAATAAATGTGCTTAGACATGGTAGATCGCGGTCAGCGGACGCGGGCTTGGCAAAATACTGACCTTGCCAATAGGCATCCGAATGACGCCATTCTTGTCGCCTTTCTACTCTGTAGTGACAGAAAGTCGCCGCAAGTCGCCGACAAAATCATCTGTAACCGTCCATCGACGCCCAGAAGGCATCAAACCTCGCGGACCGAGGACGCGTCCGAGTTTGGGGGTGATTGCCCGGATGAGGGCTGCGGAGCACAGAATGGTGGTTGCATCATGTTTGCCGCTGACTATGCCATCCGCTAGCTCAATTCCACCAACGATGTGTGCACCTGCGCTCCTTGCCTCATCTGCCTTGGTACCCCTTGCGGGTTGATCGGTCGTGGAATTCGACATTGATGATGTGATGAGTATCCTGATCCGTCACCTCAATCACACCAACCATATTGTACGCTATACTGAAATAAGTATAAGTCATGACATGTCAAGAAAGTTTCTTACCGAGGTAACACTTTTTATTTTCCATAGGCGTGACCCTGGTTGGAAAGCAGGTTGAGCCTTTGTGATGCTCGTTGAAATACCGTTAAGTCCTATCACCAGGACTATGTTTGCTAGCTGGTGTGCGGGCATGTCACAGGGACGCTGAAGGTGGGCGTGGCTGGCGGGTAGGCTATTGATGTTATCTGTATGAGCATGCAGCGCTCATATATGTAGTGCTGTGGCAAAATTCTCGGAGCTGTAGGTGGCTACACGCATGAGGGTGTGGAGGAGCTCTTCACCAAGGTCGTCATCGTCCATTCCATCCACTTCGTCGGATATGTCGCCGATACTTGCGAAGAGGATTGGACTGGGCAAGGTGGCAAAGAGAGAGGTGAGGAAGGTACGGATGAGATCGCGCAAAGAGATGCGTGGAATCCACAAGGACATTGAGAATCGCTGCAAGCGGTGCCTGTCGCGCCAAATTCAAAGCAAGACACGCTCAAGGTTGTGCGCGCCGGTGAAAGACTTGACGACCTTGCCGGAGGCACGTCTGATCTTTACAGAGATGTACATGTTCATGAAAGAACACTTGCAACTGAAACAAATATAAGCCAGAGCGATGATAACTGCAGGATACCTTACCCGACGCGCGCGTTCCCGATCTGTTCAACCGCTTGAGACACAAACAAGAGACAAGTATGGGCCTTTGAGAAATTTGTACCGTACTCGTATGGTTCTCCAGATATCATTGAGCCAGTCGACGACGCTCTCGATGACTCCTGCAAGGACTTCTTCTTTTCGCGACTGTTCTTTCACGTAAGAACACGTTCTGTGTTGCCAGAAGATCAGAGCAAATACCACTAGTATAGATGAGACTACCTAGATGAATAGCAAGAAGGGCGTCGAGTGGATCATACACGCACGAGCAACGGGTGCATCAAGCCGAGTATATTGAAAGCCATATCCTTCGCCGAGAAGGTACGGACACCGTGACTCTCGACCTCATCTGCGACAATGTTCGTAGCATCCATGAGACCTGTACCACGGGCCCATCTATCTGGTGTAAGCCTCTGAGCAGCAGGAGAAAATTGCGACGATACTCACCTGATAACAGCACCAGCCAAACACAAATACTCGCCCCAGCTCTCCGAGTTCCAGCGGTTGAACAAGGTATCCAGAGATATCTTGGATTCTAAATAGAGGCCGTCGTTGCCGACAAGACCAACGCTGGTCTGGTGACAAAGTGACGAGAGAGACCGAGCGTGGCATAGATGTAGTCAACGAGTGCTTCAACATCCTGCTTCGAGCCTTGGTTGAAGGGAATAACAGTGAGAGCCGATCCTCGAGCGCCAAAGCTCTGGTAGATAGATTGGTAGTATTCCACGGTCGCTCGGTTGTAGCGGGAAGTAGTGATAACGACATGCGCCTGACCCGACAGAAGATCTCCACACCAATAGAGCACTTGCCAGCAAGAGCATCTCGAGACGATAATGGGAATCCGCGAACAGCTTGCCTCGATGGGGAAACAATGTTACTGCGCATACTAGCTGCAATGGTGTTCAACTCACCTGCTTCATGTGCAAGGTTCTCTCGCAAATCCAGAATCAGTGTGTCGCGATCGACAATTTCCACGTCACGCGTGACATGGATCGCCGTTAATGGGTTGTCGCCAGTGATCATAATACACTGTTCTACGATGAGTGAAGTTCCATAGCGGACGAATGACTTACCCTGTGCGATGAGTCGGCAAGCATCTTGAGTGTTTCAACAGCATCTGGCTTGAGAGGAAGACTAAAAATCCTGCAAACGTAAGGCGGCTCTCAACATCCTCGCGGGATAGTTTATTGATCTACAGGAACTGAACCTTAGCGGGGATCAAATGAGCAATGAGCATCGAGTATTGAGTAAGTAATGTATGCAAGTCTGAAATAAAGAATGACTGTAGCTAGTGATTGAAGGAAGGTTTGAAGAACGAATGTCAAGCACCGAGTGTGTTTCTATTAGCACTACGGATGAGCCGTGCAGCACGCCGTGCAATACGGAACGCCTCGAAGTCATCTCTGAACTGCTGCCAATCGGCAACTGCTTCTTCCTGTGTCGCATAGGATTTAAATTCGGCCCCAGGAAACCCTGTTACATGTTTGTCTACCTCACGCCTGTTTGTGCACACTTGGAGTGAGTGAGCAGAATAGCAAATAAATAAGAGCTCACCAAGAATTGAAAACACCTGATGTACGCCCAATTCTGACAGCATAGTATACACGGCCGCGGTTAGAAGCCTCTGTGGTCTATATTAATTGCAGAAAGGTACAGAAGTGAGCAAAGGCTGCCAGAGAGAAGGAAAACACAGCTCACTGTAGGAGGTCGAGCTGTGTGAGATGATGTACTAGTGGAATCATATGTCGGAGGCCGGTCATGATCAGTAGTTGCTGCATGAATAGCAGGATTGGCATAGGGAGGTGGCAAATCTGACTGTAGATCTTGTCGTGAACTTGAGGGAGATCTGGATGAGTTACGCGGGCCTCGACGATACTGCCACGGGGGAATAGGTAATCTGTTCACGATGACATCTTCATCGTCTTGAGTGGTCATCGCGACTGGTTGGGTGAAAATAAGTTGCAACGCTAGCGAGTATTTGAGTGTGCCAACACGTGGTGAACCCTTTCCATGCTGTAAGCACCTAGCATAGGTTCGTGACATACCCTTGGCAGGTAAATTCTCATACCTGCTGTGATCAAAAGATATCAGCTGTGCCACGCTCAGCTGTCTGCATTCGTGTTCATCCGCAAGATCCTTAACATCAGGAAATCAACCCGGAATTGATATGACCAGGTAGGCCTGACAAATAAAACCCATTAGGGACGATATTCAGACATGCAATCCTATAAACCCCAGCCGCTGGATTCCCGTGATCGAGAATGCTTGGAAAATCTGTTTACATATGCGTATGACGGGATGCAGCTCTAGGACTGATCATGGCATTTACTTATACCACTAATGTTTGCACTACACGGCCTCTGTTCAGATACACCTTGTTACGACTTCAGCCTGAGTGATTAGAGATGCGCCATTCGTTCGCTCGACCCTCAGTTCTTGTCTCACTCGCTGGATGGGAATCAATCGAGAGTTACTTTCTTTCTACATGGCGAGGTTTGAGGCTCACAGCCTATGAGGATGCAGCAAGAGGCCTGGTCGAAGCTCTCCAAGATGTACACTGGCACGTCTGCATGTTCGGCCACGACAACACCTGGACCAACCGTTGGCAGTAGTGGGGGTGTAGCAGAGCATATCAGCTTTCTGAGCTACCAGACTTGATGGTGTGAAGTCCGGCATTTATGAACCGGAACAAATTGCAATGCCCCGCTTGACTCGCTTGACTTGCTCTCCTTTAAGTTTTACACGTAAGTCTCGCGTGACAAAGTAGTGCCATACGATGAGCTACCATTTTCCTTCTAAACCTCTCATCCCCTTCTTTCAGTACTGATGAAGGTCACCATCAGTACAAACAGTGATATCCGTTCACAGTCCAGTGAGGATGGCTCCGGCCTATACTGGCCCATCTTCGGGACTCAATTTTCTCAGCTGCACGGAGACAGTAAGTCCTATAGTCAAACTCGTACTTTCAAACCATATTGATCGTCAATTCCCAATAAAGTTCATTATTATCAAGAACAGCTAGATATACAACATGCAGCGGGCATCCTAGCCTCTCAGTTTGATTACACTAATATCACTGATATCCCATACCTTCACCTTCTCGAAACCCCTTTGGATCTTCATTTACATCAGAATCAAAATTTATACCAGTCTGAGTTTCCTCTTCCACAAAGAAACCACCTTCAAGTTGTCCTTGACATGCCACCCCATGCCTACCCTAGCACCAGCTGTCTTCCACCCTCTCCAGCTCATGGTGGCGCCATTAATTTGTCTTACCAAGGTCCCAACAACAGAAAATATTCTGCTAAGGACTTTCGCTCACAATCTTACTCTTCAGGTGACTCAGCGCAACCTCCTGCAATACAAACACCAGAGAGTACTAGATCCTCTCTTCCAATGTCAGAGCCAACCCCTCAACCACAGCCAACAGCATCCACACCCCAAGATCTGCTTCACAGGGAAATTTCCAATCAAGTGATAGCTTGCCGGCAATGGTGCGTTCATTCTTATTCTTATTTCAGGTTGCTCATTCACATGGTTGCTAAGTCGTGCCAGGAAAATTCGGTGCGACTCCACAAGACCAATGTGTCATAATTGTGTGTGCCGCTCAAATGAATGCCAATACGATGCAACGCTTAAGCGGCGAGGGCCTGATAAAAGGCCAGGCACTCGCCAGCGCTCACATAAGAAACGTCCGATTGATGGCTCATTGCCTCATTCCCGTCCATCCAAGCGGAAACACACTTCGGTCGGAAATGATGACTCTGGCAGTCTTTGCGCACAGCATCCTCTGCCTTTTTTTCAACCCTAGTGCCCATCAATGCCACCATCTCTCTACATCCTCCCATCACCCTTGACTCTGCGCCTGCTCCTGTAACCTGCAGCCTAGCTATGCCGCCGCCGCCACCAGTTTTTTTCGGAACAGCGCATCACGCGTCACGGCTGAGCGGCACATTCGCGTCAAGATTCAGTACCACCTCCGCGCTTGTCATTGATATCTCCCTCGTTATCTCTTCCCATCAATCCTCGTTGTCTCCACCCACCAATTACCACTACCTGGCATCCTCATATTCTTTTCTTGGTGATCTCCAATGCATCCTGGATTTTCTCTCCTTCTTGTAGTTCTACCTCGTTAAATACTACCCTACTGTTTACATAGATGTTCCTGTCAAATACCTTGATCAAAATCTGTATATCACACCCTTGAGCTCACTCAGTAAACCAAAGACGCGAATTTTTGGGTTCACAATTAAAATATTATTGGGAAGAGGATAAACTACACATTCAAGTTCTATTATTTGTAACCATGAAGTCACAGCTACGTATACGAGACGCCAAGCTACCATCTCCTGGTTCTTTCTCATACAATCAATCACATCGAGGCTTCTTCCCTAGTTAGATGGGGTAACACTTACAGGGGCGCGCCCATGACGCCAATAAGATAAGATACTTGACACATGCTGTGGCCGCTGTATTGCATGAGTGGGATCCAGAGTGCGTCGCAGATGGCTGCGAGACCGTCTGAGGAAGCGAGAAAGCGGAGTAGGACGTAAGTGATTAGGTACGGCCATGGGCTTGAACCGAATGCAGGGAATGGAGCTACGCCTGGTGTGTCTAACGTGGTGATGAGTGCGCCGAGTGTGAGAGGAAGAAAGGTGTTGACTACGCGTCCGAGATGAAGAAACAGATGCGGACGGAAAAAGTATTCCTTCTGCCGGCGTGAAAAAGACTCGTCCACAGCTGATGTGATTTTCTTTGATACTTCCTGGATGGAGGACTGTTTGGCGAAGAGTTCTGTAGCATGGCGGAGGCGGTCTTCTATATCAGCAGCAGCGGGGAATGCTAATGCAGAGGCATTAATAGATAAATATGAGAAATGAAGGACACTGACCGAGTTTGTCTGGGTATTGGGGTGATACAGCAGCTACAAGGACATATGCCATCTAAGCTGCGCGTTGCTCTGAGATGTCCTCTACTATTACAGCTACTCTTAACCAGTCGTATTTGCGTTGCGGCTGAGCAGAGTCCTTTGCGAGACGGTCCCAGAGTATGAGAGCAGCTTCTTTTAATGCTTCGAATGTGAATGCCTCCTTGGTCTTCTGTCTAGCATCAACATCAAGGGCCATCCATCTTGCAGAGTAGTCGTCTTGCCTTGTTGAATCCTATACAAGATGTTTCAAGATCATGACAGGTCACGAAGAACTCGTTTACATATATGGGCAGAGAGAGCATTTTTGAATGCAAGACTAGTGGCATTGCGGGTATGGATTTGAGAATTCTCGTTGCGGAGGCCATCTGATAACATCAACATATACACTGGCTGTGAGAAGTCTGAGCATGCTGAAGGCAAATGAACAAAAGAGCGATTGAACATACGTAGTTCTCCCTAGAAGCGCTCTCAAGTTGCTGAGCAGTGAGTAGCAGTTTCAGAAGGCACCTTATTCTCAAAGCCTCATCGAGATGAATGGTTGGAGTTAACCCAGCAACGAGCTGAGCGCCAGTGTCCAGATCCTTGGTCGCCAGAGAAACTCCTGCACGATCATGATGTTTCTGGCCCTTGAGTACACCGGATTCCAGACTCATTGTGAAAGGACGTGAAGGTGAAGCCGAACGGTGGACTCAGGAAGAAGCTTCCCAAGTTGGAGAAGTCGATTCGCCTATTTTATGTCGTCCCCTCGTGTGCACCCTAAAGCATGGTTGGCGTAGATAAAGAACTTGAAGTATGAGCGTGTGCCTGGTCCTGGAGCCAGAAAATTGGTCATGGCAGTTCGAAACCGACGTGGACTTACGATTTCACTCGAACTCAAAACTCGTTCATGTTGAACGGTTCATCTGTCCTTTCTATCCTACCGTTGTGTGAATTTGCCTCTCACATCAGGCTTGTCAAGCCAACCATAGAAGCATTGAGTATGATACCGTAGTCGCGGAGCACTTACCGGAATGCATTCATCTGCGTGAGCTCATCGGGGTAGAAGGAGGATACCTTTTCCGAAAGTTGCCAAATAATGTCGTTATCGCAGCAGTTCGGCGCGATCATCCCCCGATTCCTGTCTGCATTTGACCAAGTTATCAATTACACGGAAGCTCTAGACAAGCTCGGCCTGCAGACTTGTACATGGGAAGTTGGGGGTGTGTTTGTGCCTTCTCCGGGTAGAAGCAAGGTCGATGCGCTACTGGCAGAGGGTAGCGAACCTTCAATACGAGAATTACGGGGACAGCATGTTAACAATGAGATATACCACTGGAGAGTGTAACGTGGACCACATCTCCCTTGTCTTCGTGGCGGCAATATTAATTAACACCCGACGCAGCTGCCATTTCAGTTGTGCCACTGTGAAAAACAGCAATAAACACGACGGATATTGAAATAACTGGTGGAATGGTAGGATCGAACTGCCACCAAACATCCACCTGCTTATACACTACATTGTATCGCAACTATGTCAGTGTAAGATGACAAGACCTACTCATAATTCAACATTCAACTTACTGTGACTTATTTAGCTCGCATTCGCATTCGGGCCATTTTAAACACGACACTGTTGCCTTTGGTACCCAGCAGCTGGGTACTTATGAATCTATTCAATCTAGTGTCCCTACGCAACCGGAAAAAACTTATCTGGTTATTATAAAAGGTCCCAAACCTGGCATATATTTTGATTCCTGGTAGGTGGTCCACTACAATTGTATGACAGCAACACCTGATTTCAACCAGCTACAAGATATTTCATTACCTCGAGACGCAAATGCAGGCCCTACATTTGATGCTTTACACTAGCCACATCCAAAGTGATGCCTATGATGTGTTTGCTCGGGCGTCAGCTGCTGGATTAGTGGCCACTACTACCAACCTCCGTGTTTAAATGTCAAACATTTGGAAATGGCAGATATTGCGCTATTTCGTTATGTACCCAATCCTCGTGATCGATTGATCTTTTGCTCATGGTCAATGATATACTGCTGTGCCTTTAAATTACTTTAAGCTTTAAGAGTGGTCGTGATGAATTCAGAATCACCCGAACCTTTCCGGACATCTGGTCCTACCTGCTCCACTCGAATAAGGTTCTCCTGTAGTTGCTTCATTTTATCGATTGAAGCCTTGGGAGCAAGCAAACCTTCTTGCTATGTTTAATTCAAACCTCTTCTTTTAATTTTCTGTCATGATAAGTTGCCTTCTACATCAGCTACTTGGCTCTACAACTCCACTTCCTCCATGCATGACAATGTCCAGTTGCAGGTCATTGTCATCATCACTTCAAGGGCCCAAGGAGAGTAGAAATTAACAGGCTTCGAGGTGCCGAGCAACCCAAAGGAGGACCGTTTGTTATATATGTACGTCTTTCTCTTCGTGCGTCTCAAGCTAGCTGCTTTAGTAAGTGAATCTTCATACAATGCCCGTGCCTCTGCTAGGTTGCCTTCCATATGCTGGACAGCGCCCATATTATTAAGTAGCTGTGAATCGACCTCTTCGTTCGCTTCGCTAAGCATCAACGCCTCCTTAAGGACCCGTGTCGTCCGATCGAGACACTCTTCTTGCCAAAGCTGTGCGACTTCAACATGCATATCCAAGTCGTCGCTGATATAACCGGCTGCGTGCTGCGGAACGTGACCATTGGATGTATGAGAGACGTCTTGCTCGAGAGCTTTGATAGCACGATTGAATATTTCCCGAGCTTTAGCCTTTTCTTGGGCAAAATATGAACTCGAAACACCTGGACGGAGATGTGCGCGGAGGGAAGCGAGCATGACCATTGCTTCAACGGAACGTTGAGGATTTGGAGTCTGCAGAAGAAGATGATCGCTGCAGCTATCTCATCTGAAACTGAGATGAGTTACCTTCTCTGCTTCTCTGTTCTAGTTAGCTCACCGTTCTGGATCTGCATTTGTGCCATGCCGATGGCGCCTAAAACATGTTTTGGTTGGACATCGGTGGCTGTCGTGTAATACTTGGTGGCTTCTGAGAGAGAACCCTCTGCATGCACTGCACACGAGCAGCCCTGAGGTTTCCCTCTGTCAGCAACGTAAGTGTATCGGCGAACTGAATAGTGCGCTCCGCAAGCTTCAGAGCCTAATGATGTGAAGTGAAGTGCGTTCTCGAAGGGAAACGAAAAATCACGTACTCGTTTGTAGCTGCCCTTCCTGAGGAAGAGTTCGCATAGCGCATTGGCGGCGGCAGCGCTCTTTTGGTTGGCATTGAAACCCTTCTCTATGAATTTTGTGCTAGCAAGGAACGCTTATGCATGATCATTCTCGCTGAGATTTTCGGTCTTACTCGTGTTGATGGACTCAAGTCCGAGTAAAAGCTGCGCCGGCCAATCTGTCGGATTCTATGGAATTTGTTGAGCTGCGTGATGCCAGTGGTACCCCACGCTCGGTGTCACTTTGTAGATGCTCTGAGTGTGTGTGCTTGGCGTTGCATTAAGCAATAGACCCGTGACCCACCTTGTGATACTAATAACAATATGAGCTAGTAATACGATCATAACGCCATGAATTGGCTGGCAGCCAGAATGACGCGTCACAAATTGGGTCACATGTCAGCTTTCGCATCGATGTCGATCGCAAGAGGATCTCTACTTCAGGATCTTGGACTGGCTTGGGCGAGAGGGCAATGATATGTGCGCCTCGCTGAGCAAGGTTCTGCATGAGCGTTAGGCCTAACGGAGTGAACCCTCCCTGATCAAGTGAATGGTGAGGATGCACACGAGAGGCTAGCATACGTACTGTGAGGAGGACTACCCTGGCATGCATGTCCCGTTCACGGTTCGTCGTGCGCCCTTGTTGAACACCATTGCGACATGAGCTACGTACCAAACTTGCACCAGCTGTTGCTTTGAGAAACTTCAATTGTGGCCCGTTAGCAAATGACTCCTCGGCGTGTTTCGGGGCCAGTTCTTTAGCGTCTTTCCACGGTGTTTCTTCCTTTCTCAGCTGTGCGAATTCGACGTCGTAGAGGGCATCAAACTTTGTGAACAATACCATCACTGGAACTGAGGATTGTGAATCTGCGCATCAGTCGAACATCAATGATGGCCGGATGCGAAAGCTTACTGCTTCCTGTGTCGCACTGAGAGAAAAATTTGATTTCGCCTTTGGTGAACGACCTGCTTGCCTCGTCCATTGGGATGCAGTACCTATGTTGAAATTGTGAGATAGCGCACGTCGTGATTGATCAGTTGCAATTACCAGATAGCGTGGAGCTGATTCTTTAATTTGGGTTCCTTAGAACGGCTCGTGATAAACGCCTTCACCTGGTCAAACTCGGATTCGCCGCCTGCCTCAAAACCGCGTGAATCATGAAAGACGAAACCTGGGTTGCTTTGAAACACCATTTCATTCTCGATATCGTGTTCTCCACGCTGATAACACGTCAGTTTATGTCATCCACTAAGGACACACCTTACCTCTCTGGACGCCTTTAAAGCTGCAGGGTCGATCTGATGTCGATAGGTCAGCGCCAGCCTCTTACTAGCATCATGGCGCACCTTTTCTCCAGCGCAGTTATATATTTCTGGGTTATCACGTGTGTTGCAAACTCTCTGGAGGATAGTAGTTTTCCCTGCGTTCGCTCTTCCTATAATGAGGATTCGAAAGCGACCGATTCTCTTTTTTATATCTGAAGGGTCCATGAGGGAAGGTAAATGTGGCGGAGAAGCGTTGGTGTAGCCTTATAATCATTGCAGCGTGTGAACTCGGTGAATGCCCGCAGCATCTAGATTCAGTGGGCAATGGGCATATCAGCAGCTGTGTACCACATGAGGCATACACGAGGAGTTGGGCCAGTTAGCGTCTGTGTGACTTGATCATTCGGAAGTACTTGACGGAACTCCGAATAACCGTGTTGGGTGACAAGGATCCGTAAGAGTGGGCAACGTTGGAGACGGTCTAAGCGCCTGAGTGCTAGCCAGGGATATCTTGATACAGCTGTGGACCATGAGGCGTTAGTTTGGGTTGAAATTTTGAAATTAGTTACATAACTGAAAATGTTCTTCCCCTACGCTTGGCTGATAAGGGCTGGCCATGGTCAGGAAGGTGCTACACGAGGATACCCTGATACCAGAGGATACCTCCTCCTTCGGCGTAGCGCTAGTCTTGTGACGCCCATGTTTTCTATTTTATAATTAATAACGATTGCAAGGTGTTTGCCAAGTGCTCGCATTCGGCATCGATGCATCAATATTAATATCCACCGGGTGCACCACGGGGCATACACGAGGGTACCTCACTTCCTTGCAGCTGAAGCGCTGACGCATGGCTTGCACTCAACCTCTAGATAAATATACGGTAGCTCAGAGCCATGCTGGTCACAGAAAGGATATTGGTGGCCTGACCCTTCAGTCGTACAGGTCGCCCTAGCCGAGATGCTGGAAGGGAACGCGAGGACATGGGTGTGGCGGATGACGAGACTCGCATGGCTGGATGTCATCATTTTCTTGGGTCGAGTTTGATCGATATGGATACCCCGGCAGAGTAAGGAAGGACTCGGGGATTGATTTTTTTTTACTGATGACCTGGAGATAGAAATCTTAGCAAACGATTAGCGAGCTTGTATGTTGAACAACCCACCTCTGAGTTTGACAGATCGACCATCCAAGTCACCAATAATGAGACGATGGAATCAATAAGCGACGCAGATCAAGGATGAGCTGAAAGGCGCAGAGAAAGTAGTCGCCTTGTTGATGCGCTGAGCAACGAGAGACCGAATGAAGACGAGGCGTAGACTCTTCGTATACGGGAACTGATAGGGAAGGATACAATGAGGATTTTGGCCACCTTCGAGGATGAGAACGGAGATATCTCGGTATTAACTCCCTTTTGAGATGTTCCTCGCGAGATGGATGCACATTGCATACAAAGGTCGTGCTATACTATAGTGAGTACGATGGAAAGGACCAGGGATGTTGTATCTGGCAGGCCTGAAGATTGGGGGGATTCTGTTAAAATATCATAGAGATAACGGGTAGATCTATGAATTTTAAACGTACCATATATATGGATGAGGAAGGCGGCCAAGCCAAGCTTTGCATGCTCACTAGTCGACGTTGGCAGCCTGACACCCTCGGCAAACACCGAATCGAATCCCTGCATAATCAGTTGGCCGCGACGGGCCGACAATGACGAACCATATAAAATATTGGGTTCACCTGAAGATATAGGATTTCATCAAGAACGAGATGATGATAAGGTTTCTAAAGGCAAAATAATAGTCTGCTACCACTTGACTTTGTAGGAGGGCCGATTCGGATGGAACGGAAACTGTAGAGGGTTCAAACGTTCAGGGCTGGTGAGAGCAGGTGAGAGCTACTGAAAGGAGCTGAATCTAAGACTGACCTACTAAACAAGACATAACCCTCCTCGCACTAACACCTGGCGTCCTATTCGCCCAAGCAACATTCACAACAGAAGACACGATCTTCACTACAGGACACGAATACACCAAAGACAGCCATCTGCTCGGCGCAAAAGGATGCTTCAACCGTCCCATGGCCATACGGCAACTCACTCTCCCAAAAGGCTCGCTCACCTCCCCATCCACATCAAGACTCGCTCACAAAGAAACATCCTGCCGCTCCCCTCGCGTTCCACTCCACGACAACCAGCCCATCAAACTCTTCTGGTTCTCAAACCCCATAGGCGGCCCCCACACATCCTGCGTCTCTCTCACTGAATCCCGCAACCTCCTCACAGGCACAAACACCGTCCTCGTACACACCGTATTCGAACCAACCCCCTCAAACGACTTTCCAGGTCTCTACACCGGAGTACAACATCCCCACCAGCCCATTTCTACAGCCCGCAGATCGCGTATATATCGTTCTACAGTCTATTTGTCACTCACGCACCACCGTGGGTCCTCTTCATCGATACCCATCACAGACGCAACGAAATTAGGCGACGGACTGTTGTATAGCTGGACTGTACATGCTACAGACAAGTCACATCCAGCTTGATCCCGCTCGTCCCACTCATTGCTTTCAGTCAAAGACGACCCAATACCATTCATCATACCCATCACCACCTACGCACCAACAGAATTACGTCTCATTCTATTCAAGAAAGCTTCTACGAGCGGCCCAAAACCAGTGTGTGTCATTCTCCCGCACGGAGGACCCCATACGACCTCGACTACTGCATTTGTGCCAGGTGTTGTCGCACATTAGCACTTGAAGGACGTACGTCCCTCTTTCTCCTATCAATCTGCCCCACTCACTCACTCCACAGACACGATCAACCTCCCCAACTACACGGGCTCCATGGGATTCGGCCAAACACGCATCCAAAAGCTCCTCGGACACTGCGAGAGCATGGCCGTCGAAGACGTCGCCAAAAGCGTCAGGGAACTCGTTAGAAGGGGCGTTCCAGAGGAAGGAAGACAGGTCGTGATGGGGGGCAGTCACGGCGGGTTCACTGCTGCTCATCGTACGTCTCTTTTCCTCTTTCTCATATACACGTTTGATGCTCACGGTGATGATGACGATGCCCACCTTTCGCGCGCATACAGTGACAGGCCAATACCCAACCCTATTCAACGCAGCATTACTCCGCAACCCCATCATCTCAGTAAGCGAACTCGCATCAGGGACTGATATTCCTGATTGGGTTTATGCTAACTTCGGGGTTTCGTCCACCGACTCTCTGACTCCCTCACATCACCCCCATCTAACTCACATCACCCATGTCCAACTCCAACTCCCCACGTCCGACGCACCAACACCGCCAACTCCACTAATGACCCCACAAACATACAGCACCCTCTTCACCGCATCCCCAATCGCTCACGTCGAGAACATAACAGCTCCAGTGCTGATATTCATAGGCGAGGATGATCTGAGGGTCGTTCCGGGCAGGGGATTAGGTTTTATCATGCGATTAAGGGGAGAGGGGGTGGAACAGCAACTGGAGATGGAACCGGGAGCGAGAATGCGGATGCGAATGCGAATGCGACCGGGTATGGAGAGACTAGGACTGGGAAGGAAAAGCCTCGTCCCGTCACTTGTACACCAACTCGTTCATCATTCACGGTTCAAAATTGCCCATCCGAGTTTGATTAAAGGAATTGGTTGCGGGGACGCACACCTCCCACCCCAGCTCGCCGACCAGCTGCGTGCCCGATTCCCAGCCTTGAACAGAGTCGTTGAAAGTGCATTCTCCACTCCCTCCTTGTGCGTGGATAATTTTTCTGATGCCTATTTTCACAGGCTACGGCTCATCTGAATGTGTAAGTCGTCTTCCCTATACTCTTCGCCCACTGGTGTCATCGCTTGAGGTAGACAATGATGGTCGCCATGAAACCTGTTCCTGGCATGCTCAACGGACGCCAAGAACAAGCCAGGATCTGTCGGAATTCTTGTTTCTGGCGTCGAAGCTCGTATTGTCCGTCCTGACGGATCCCTCGCAGGTCCAAACGAGGCTGGCGAGATCCACGTCCGCGGCCCCACCGCGGCGCTAGGATACAAGGGGAACGATAAAGCGATGCGGGAGACGTTCGTTGATGGGTGGGTGCGCACGGGAGATCAGCTACTGAACGATGAGGATGGGATGCTTTTGTAATGAGTACTACCTGTATATTTCGACTGCTCCGGGGGCGTAGAAGGTTCGTAGTTCGGAGTACCATTGGTTGAAGAGAGAATTAGGGACGATGATGACGTGGGGGAGGTTGGGGATTAACGGTAGACCTGCAAAAAATGGACGCTCGGCTAGATGTGAGAGAAGGCAGGTCAGCCACTATTACACAGATCAGCTGACGGCTCCCTACGGGGACCGCAAGCACATATAGGCTGGACAAGCAGAATCTGCCAACACCATACACGGCACCTAACACGCGCTCATGCATTCACATGAGATTCTCCCTTCACCTGTCCACGAGGGCTTTCCTCCTCGCGGGCGCGCACCTCCCCCACCAATCCCCCATGCAACGCGACCACCCCCGTCCCCCTATATGTCTCTACCACCA
>MU179373.1:25018-45669 GCA_016767475.1 Suillus weaverae | reverse complement strand
TGAGACAGCAAATAGAAATAGACATAGACTCTTTATGTACCAGAAATAATTTATGACTACAGTGCACATGTGGACCTGATTCTGGATGCGTGTTTTTTCCCATGCTGGACCATGACATTGAAGTTATATGTCACTGGTCCCATAGTGAATCATCCGAGACAGCAAATAGAATAGACATGGACTCAACTCATCCAGATCTGATTCTAGATGCGCGTTTTTCCCATGCCTGACTGTGATATTGAAGTTATGAAAAACCTTCCTCAGACTTGTATCATTCAAATCTCAACAGCAGTATGCTCTTCATTGTAGCACGCAGCTGGTTTCTCTTTGCATCTTTACATTCCTTCATTTCTGTGTATTCAACTACATACATTCAATACATATTATGTTTGATGTTTACAGCGTACTTAATTAACAAAATAACATGGCATTTGCTCATCAATGGTTACACATAACATGACATATTCATCTTCTATGTTTGTAATACTTGCATATGTCTGACAGTGCTACATAGTCTTTACATATGAATTTTTACTTATGTTATACTGTATACACACAACTAGTTTATAATTTAGTTGCGTGTACTATGTCCTAAATCAGCCCACCCCACTCGCCTGCACAACTAGTTTATAAACTAGTTGCGCGAGGTAGGTGTGCTGATGGTAGGATATTGTGCACGCAACTAGTTTAAGTTTCTAAGCCGGGGAGCATGGGGCATCCTCCCACTAAGCCCCGCTATTCTCGTGCTATCGTCTGCTATCCGTGGCACTCGTCGGGGGCTCCACGCCCGTATTTTTATTTTCTCATAGCACCAAGTTCCCGCGCCATGACGCCCCGTTCATCGTTTTCGTCGTGTTTTTTCACCTCGTCGTGCTTCGTCTCGAAATTTTCTGCCCGCTGTGATGTGCTATCACCTGCTATGACTTGCTATGACCCGCCGGCACCTCAAGAAACTCATATGCCTTACATCAAACATTGGTTTTTGTCGATGACCAGCCTGTGGTGCAATTCGGTAGGAAGAAATTGCAATTAAATGCGATGTCATGGCATGGGAACTCGATGCTATGAGAAAATAAAAATATGGGCATGTAGCCCCACACGGGGAGTACCAATAGCAACCAATAGCACATCATAGCAAGTCACATCATTACATCATGCTTTTAGTCTTTGTAGTTTGGCGGGATGAAAACACAATAAAATGCAATGTCATGGCGTGGGAACTCGATGCTATGAGAAAATAAAACTATGGGCATGTAGCCCCACATGGGGAGTACCAATAGCAACCAATAGCACATCATAGCAAGTCACATCATTACATCATGCTTTTAGTCTTTGCAGTTTGGCGGGATGAAAACACAATAAAATGCAATGTCATGGCATGGGAACTTGATGCTATGAGAAAATAAAAATATGGGCATGTAGCCCCACACAGGGAGTACCAATAGCAACCAATAGCACATCATAGCAAGTGCTCTTAGTCTTTGCAGTTTGTTGCAGTAGGATGGAAATACGATAAAATGCGATGTCATGGGAACTCGATGCTATGAAAAAAATTGGGCACACCTGAACTGCGAGAAGAAATCAAGTGGTTTGACTCAGACATGACACAAGATTACTCTATGACAAGGCATTATACAAGCACAAGCAAAATTGCAGTGGGAGGTAAGAATATGTATGACAGTTATTATTTTGACAGAAGTATTTAAATAATTGTGGAGTCAGCGACTGCAAGTTCATCAATGTTGAGAGTGTCCAGCACATGCATGCATGGGAAATGCACTACCAAAAAAGGCAATGATATTAAGTCTGAAGCGTGTCCTAGTACTACTGATAATCACTAACATCATCGAGCAATTATTGAGTCAATTCTACAATTCTACAAACCTCTACACACAATGAATCAGCTAAACAATTTTCAAGCTCAAGTTCCAATTGAGCCAATTGTGAGTACATTAATCAACTTAGTTTCTCATAACCTACTAAACACTGTTGACTATTACTAGGCAAGCACTCAAGTGGAATCCATACTACCATTGACTATCTGCAATTCAGCATTTGTAAGTACTAGTACACAACTCCAGGAGATCTGGAATGCTGTGGTACAGGTAACTCAAGATTGCCTTGAAAACCATCAGTCAGTGACATTGCCACCTGACCACTCTTGCACTACTACAGAGGAGATTTGCTGGGTGACTCTGATGGCACTCCAGAAAGAGGAGGAACTCCAAAAGCATCTCAGGTTGCTCAATAAGGCCCAGCGTGAGTTGGATGAGGTGAAGAGAATTTTGGGAATTCAGAATTAGCAGCTGGGGGGGATCAGGAATTCAAAGGGGCAAACAAGAGTGTAGGGAAGTGCAGGGTGGAGCATTGAATGGTAGAGTTACAAGGAGCTTGAAGCATGTACATAGAAGTATGAGGCAAGATATGTCAGATGAATCTGGATGAATCAAACATTGTGGTCAGTCGTGTCCACCTCATCATTTCACCCCGAAAACTGACCACATTGGTGTTTGGCCTTGTCGCAAGGAAACACGAATCTCTGGCATAATGGAGGAGTGAGTAGGTATAAAGACATAGAGCTCTGACACTCTATGAGCCAAAGAAGGGAGGGGTGAGGGCTGTAGAGAGTCAAGGAACCATAAGTATACCTTGAGAGCATGGTCCTCTTCCTCAGTAAACAGACAATACTTCTTACTATGCATTTTCTCAAAGATAGAGTGTCCATCTGGGAGAGTTGACTGAAATTTACTGGAGAGATGTATCTTTGCATTAGGGTAGTGCTCCTTGTACATGTCAGGAAAGTAACTGCAAAATCTGGCAGAGGTCAGGTATGAAAATGAACAAACAGAAATCAAGGAGTATCAACTGGTCCTTAAGGTCAACAGGTGAGCAATTGTCAAAAGGAGGCTGGTGTTGCCACAAAAATTCCATGCTGGTACAATCCTTGGAGAAGACAGAAGTGCAAGTGATACACGCCTTTGCTTTAGCATGGAAGAGGTTGATGATGTTGATAAAATGGAAGAGGATATTGCAGTTAGGGGGCTACAAAAGAGAAAGTGACAAGTGAGGTGACTGTGGATGCAGCGGATGGTGGAGGAAGTATCTGTGTGGTGTCAAGGGTAGTGACAGAGGTACGTGCACTTTCCATACCATGAGGGACTTCAGCACAAAGACCAAGAGTGTGAGCAGACATTGTGTGGCTGAGGGAGGCACCATGCTGAACAGGTTGCTTATCAACATTTATGAGGGGATGTGTAAGAAGGTTGAATTCGTCCCCCCAGATTGTGTTGCACCTTCCATTGTTTACAGTGATGTATCCACCAATCTTCATGGCAAGCACACAACTAATCTTAGATTTCAAAGTGTTCACTGTGTCCTTGTGAAGTCCAAAGTTTGAGGCTGCACAACCAATGTCAGAACTAGTTGGAGGTTTGCAAGACAGGTCTGCTGATCCTGACATTGCAGAAGTTTGACAGAGACAGTTGTTATTGTACCGTACAGCTTGCTCAGATAGTTTGAATCTCAGGTTGTGGATTGCAATGGAGAAACTCAGGGAGGATGAAGTACCAGATTTGAACTAGGCAGTTTGTGATGACAAATTCAAATACCCTTCAAATGTGGCTTGACTCATGTAGATTCAAGACCTTGCTTCTTTGCAACTCCAGACAAGGTTAAGAAGGACAATAACTGCTTCGTAATGCTGGCTCTGAGGAACAAGATTTTGGGTTTGCAAACACTTCATGCCTACCTTGCTTGACAGGCTGAACGAAATGAATGCTCTTTTGAGCCATGAATATATTGTGTATGCACTTGAATCATGGGCTGTGTGATGAAGATTGTCATCCATATAGACCCAGAGTTGCCTCCAGCAATTTTGGACAATGAATGGCTAGTGAAACATAAGCAGTGAGTTAACAAGCCCCTCTAAACCCTTGACAAAAGCACTCACTGGTAGATCTGGTTGCTTGCAGATATCCTGTAGAGGAATTCAGTGATACTTTAGCAGACTCGGGAACTAACTTACCATGTATACAGATTTGTATATATTCTCTGTGTCCAGGGTCGGCCCATTTGCTTGCAAAGGTAACACATGAGCCACCTTGAGGAAAGTCCCCTCAAGCATTTCAACTGCATGTTGCTGGAATAGTTATGTGTTGGCCTAGAACACATCAAAAGTTGAAGATCTACTGAGCGACTAAACCACTCCAAGATGCTTGCATCCTTCCCAGCTGTTAGAGGACTATAAATGTGTCCTATCCAAACCTGCAGGGACATTATGGAGGAAGGCCAACAATAATTTTTCAGATTATGAGTCAGTGTGGGAGTTAGTAGCCATCTTTCAGATGAAACCCTACCTAGAGCTTGCATTCCACAACATATTGTGAAGTTCTCTTATCAATCAGTCAGATTGATCATGATAAGGTAAAACTATCTGAATTGGAACAACTTGAACAATATACCCATGCACCAGAGATGTCCCTAGGCTGTGATCTTGCAGCAACCTTGTGCTTTGTTCAACAAGTTTGAATCCTTGATAAGCATCATTATTAATAGAAACAGATCCCTCTGATTTGAACCTCATGATAACATACACAAAAAAAAAACAATTATGTGTATTATGTAAGTAACCTGTAGTACATGAATTCAGTCGAGCTCCATTATTCTGAGTGAGACAGGTCATCCAAGATGGGCCCATATGGATACAACTATCCGATACTAATGGCTGGGCCAGCCATGTAGTGCATGAGGTATGTCTCGGTAGTTATGGTAGGGCCCACCTGGATGTGTTATATGCCAGGGTGTTGAGGAGTCAGTAGATATGGCTGGGCGCAATGGAAGTAGCATATTCTAGGGTACTAGGTATTGGGTGAATATCAATGGGCCCGGGTATATGAGGCTCAGTAGATATGGCTGGACCCAGATGGAAGTAGCATATACTGGAGTATTTGTCCCTAGTATATCCTACTTCCATCTGGGCCTGGCCATGTCTACCGAGTTCAATATGCCCTGGTACATCAGGTAGGAAATAGTAGTTATTGAGATGTCAGCAGATATGGTTGGGCCCACCTGGATATAGTATATGCTGTTATATACTGAACTCGGTAGATAATATCAATGGGACAGTTAGATATAATCAAGGCCATTGGCCAGGATGTATCCACCAGATGACTACAACTGACTCAACGCTCAATTCACACCTGCAACAGATACATCACCCGGATCACATTCATTTCATATAACATTGGTTATATTACTCTTTCCATAATACTAGTACATGTAATCAACCAACTAAGATAGGGCTCATGCAGAACCAACCAACCTGTGACGTCTTGTGATGACCTGTGACCCAATGTGACCAATGCCAACATGCAGTGACCAGTGTGTGACCCGAAAGAATGAGAGGATCACATGTATCGTATGTAGTATCGTAGTATGACTGTGCTATGTAGTTAGATGTAATTAATGAACGGGGAGATGCTGTATATGCTAGGTACAATAGATTATAAGAAATGATAGGTGAATGATGCTAGTATTAAAGTCCAGCCTTCTCAAGCTCAGCAAGAATGGTGTAAGGGAGAACTTGATGACCTCTGTATTTTTTGCTTGACCATTGATTTCTGGCTCAGCCTGCTCAGGTGAGTTATTGCCATCAACTCCTGGTTTGTCATGTCACAATCAGCTGTAGTGAAGATTTTCTCGATGTTGTGGCTAGACGTTGCTGAAAGTGATTCCTGCATCTCAATTATCTTGGCAGCATCGAAGATTAAGTCTATATTGAGTGAGAATGGAAGATTGGACATGACTATAGAAGGTGAAGTGTTTAATGAACAAGAGTCAATACCCGCAGGCTGATAAGGGTGTCAGATGTGGAAAATGAGTGGTGTCTCCAAGTCTGAAGCTTACTTGCACATTTTCCTTGTCTTTGGCCTCTGCCTGGTTGAGCCTGGTTTTCTTAGTGTTCCTTGCAGCATATGCACCAAGATTCTTCAGGTTACCTAGTGCATGCTTCGGCATTGTGCAGCCTGCGGTGCAGTGGTCTGAGGATGTGGAGATGGATGCAGTGGTGAAGGTTTACCTATTTCGTTGTGTTACCTCCTAATTGTCACATGCAAAGATTTCATTTCCAAGCCCATAAGACTCATTTTTCTAATGGCACTTGCAATTCTCAATTTTTCAAAAATCCAGCCCTACAGAGTTATTCTAAATACAAGTACAAAGAAGACTGTGGAATTTTTTTTCGCCAAAAAGTGATATTTACAATAGCCATTAGCTGTACACTCCAAAGTCATGCAAAAGTCACCCTTGGTCATATGATGTTAGTTGGTCCTGCATGAGCCCTATCTTACTGGGTATCATTTGTAACAAACTACTTGGTATAACTACAATGCACCTATTCACTCTCTATAAGACTGCCAGAGGGAGCACTGGACAACTGCAATACTTGAGGGCCATCACCAGAAGGGTGAACTGCTGAGGCGGAAGTATCACCCAAGGTAGTGGCCACCAGTGCCCATGACTCATCCCAGGTGGTGGTGAGCTGTCTCCCTATAGTGGAGACACTTGGCTCTCCACCTTGGGGGACATCATCCACACATGGAAGCCACAAAGTCGGCAATTGACCATAGGGATGAGAGGTCAATTGATTTACTGGAGGGTCAAAGGCAATGATCTTACTGGTCCAGTGGAAGGTGTTCATGGTGTTTGCCATGTGACCAAGGGACACAGCATTGACAGAGCTCCTGATCTCCACATGCTGGATCTTCACATAATTCAGTCAATACTTGCCATGTTACACAGACACCTGAAGTTGAGATTCTTGTGAGTGAGATGGGTGAACTGAGGTGGGCCCTGATGCAGTTTGGTCCCAGTAGAGTCGGTGGGCCCATATGGATACAACTATCCGATACTAATGGCTGGGCCAGCCATGTAATGCATGATATATATCTCAGTAGATACGTATGGGCCAAGCATATGGTATAGAACAGTGATATTGGCAGATATGGAGGGCCAAGTTGGGTATGTTAGGTATGATTAGACACGGTTGGGCCCAGATGTATGTGGTACATACCATGGTGTTGGGACCTCAGTTGACACGGCTGGGCCCAGATGGATGCGGTAGATACCATGGTATTGGAACCTTGGTAGATATGGGTGGGCCTGGATAGATGCAGTATATGCTATGGCATAGGAACCTTGGTAGACATGGTTGGGCCCAGATGTATGTGGTACATACCACAGTACTGGGACCTTGGTAGATATGGGTAGGCCTGAATAGATGAAGTATATGCTATGGTATAGGAACCTCAGCAGACATGGCTGGGCCCAGATGGATGCGGCAAATGCCATGGTATTGGAACCTCGGTAGATATAGGTGGGCCCGGATAGATGCAGTAAATGCTATGGCATCGGAACCTTGGCAGACATGGTTGGGCCCAGATGGACATGGTAAATATCATGGTAGTAGGGCCTTGGTAGATATGGATGGGCCTGGATAGATACAGCATATGCTATGGTATTGGAACCTTGGTGGACGCGGTTGGGCCCAGATGGACGCGGTACATGTCATGGTATTGGTACTCTCGGTAGATATGGATGGGCCCGGACAGATGCAACACATGCTATGGTATTGGAACTTTGGTAGATATGGCCCAGAGGTATAGCTATTCAATAGTAATGGCCGGGCCATACATATAGTATTGGACCTGCTGGGTGTAGTATGTGACATGGGATTAGGATCCCAGTACATATAATTGGTAGGATGTATTACACAGCCTGGGATTTATATCCCAGTAGATACATGCGGGCTTAGATAGGTCCGGTAGGACGAAGTATGCAGCATGGAATTGGTATCAACTCACAGAACCATATTCTTGAAATGCGGTTCTTCATCAGCAAAACCTTTCTCAAAGCCTTCTATGCCATCAACGATGTACATCGAGATACTGGTTTGCAACAGTGAGTTTGTCAGGAGACGGTGTATTATGTCATATCCTGGATGAACAATAGGTCCAGAAGGACAAAGTACGCAGCATGGAATTGGCATCATAATACATACAGGTCAGGCCGGGTGATATGTAGCACATGTCATGGAATTCTGATGACCTGAGATTTTATATACTGGATGGCAGGGCAAACAGCATAACATGTCATTGCAATTGGTGCATTGAGCAGTATAGCCTGAAATTGAATAAGTTCAGGTTCACCTGATCATAGGTGGTTTTGCAATTGCATATATGCACGACCAACTGGATGCTCAAATGACTAACAAGAAATTCATTCATGTAACAGCCATAACCGGGATCAGACTGTAGTATTATATAATGCTGGTTATAATGGAACAATTCAATGACGCTGGTCAAAGAAAGTAAAGTAAAGTAAATGTACATGTACAAGTGTGATGGGTGAAATACAAGTATATACTACAAGAAACCTATTCATGCGCAGAAGGACTTCCAGAGGGGACACTGGACAACTTTGAACCTTGACTCAACCGAGGGGCATCACCAGATTTTTGAATGGCCAAGACAGATGTAGTCCTGGGGGCACTGACTGCCCGGGCTCGAGAATCGTCCCAGGCGGTGGCCAACTGTCTACCAATGGTAGAGATACTAGGATCCCCAGCATGACTGGCATCACTGACCTGCGGGAGCCATGAGCTGGGGATCTGACCATAAGGGTTGCCCAGGGATGAACCTGCTGGAGGATCAAAAGCAGTAATCTTCCTGGTTCTGTTGAAGAACTTGATGGTGTTGGCCATGTGACTGATGGACATGGTGTTTCCGGCACTCTTCATCTCCATGTCCCAAATCTTCTCCTCCATGGAGGCGAACTTCTTGGCCCAGTGTTTGTCCATGGCAGTGACCCAGGACTCCATCTGGTCATGCAGAGCCTTTGCATGATCACCTGAAGTCTGGAGGAGTGCATCGAACTTCTTCCCAAGGGCCTCAATACTCTGGAAGATGTCGAGAGCAGTTGGTTGAGGAGCTGGAAGATCCAGGAGCTCATGTCTGATTGCCATGGGCAAAGCATGTGGCTCTGCCACTGTGTCAGCAATGGCCAAGTCCATGTTGACATCGTTGTCAATGATGGCACTGGGTGTGGGAGGCTTTTCAACAGGAGTTTCTACTGGAAGGTGTCAACAGATGTGAATGCGCAAGTCTGGGGAATGCAACATACCTGCTTCCATCCTTTCAACCTCATCATTTGCAGGTGTCCGGTCAGCCACCTGTGCTGGGAAGGCATCTGCAGCTGCCACAAGATGTGAATAAATAGATTCAGCAGAGGATGCACGACTTACCTAGCTCTGGATCATCTTCACCCTCAGCATCTTCATCACATGTTTTGGGAGGCGATGAAAGATGCTTCCAGGATACTGAGCGTGTGCCTGTGCATGCCTTTGGCTGAGATTTGGGAGAGGGGGAGGACACCTTGGTCTTCCTCTGCATCACCTAGGTCTTCTTTGCAGCTGCTGCTGCTACCCTTTCCTTCTTTAAAGCAATGGACGCATGCACTTCATCTTCTTCTTGTCGCAGTGTTGACAGCACTTGTGGACTTCGCCTTGTTTCTTGCCGAGGATGATGGCACAAGTAACATCGTCCTTGATGCAGCGCTTGCACTGCACGCCAAAGAGGCGCACAGTGGACTCCCCATCATCAGAGTCATCTTCCTCGGCTGTTGAACCATCAGGCTGCTAAAATATTAGCAGTGGTTATGATGAAAAACAGGGCAAGACTTACCTCGGTCTCCAAGGACTTGGCCAGCTCCCCAGCAGCGGGTTCAACACTTGTTGCTGTTTCAGTTTCATTCTGCTGATGAAACCGAAAGTCAATGCCAGAAACACACAAAGACATCCAAAACTTACCTTGGCATCAGTGACCTTGACATCCAGGACTTGTTCATTGTCATCTTCAGCAACAAATTCCTTAGAGGACACCTTCTTCTGAGGTGCCCTACTCCTTGACCTGCGCGTTGCCCTAGGCAACATACTTTGATGAGGGGGTGGCGCCCTACCCACTTCATGCATAGACTGCATCATTCTGTGCTTCTTGGGTGCAGGAGCAGGTGGTTCGGCGGTCTCGACTTTGGGTTCGGGAGTTGGTGCCTTGCACTTGTTGGTGACGTTGCTGCTCCCGGGCACAAAAAGGTTGTGCTTGCGCAAGACAGGTGCAGGAGGTGGCGATGGTGATGGTGATGGAGGCGGAGGTGTCAGGCTCGTACCAGGTGGTGATGACTGCGGCAGAGCCTGAGGCAGAGGAATTGCTGGTGATGATGGTGAATTTGGGTGCTGGTACCCAATGGTCTTGAGGAAAAGTGGGTGGCCTCAGATATGCTCATCATCATCTGTGATGGTTGTCCAGTCGGGCAAGGCCTTGAGTTTGCCATTGGCACTGCTCTTGTCCTGCATTTCAGCCACACATAACAAGAGCATGGGCGACAGCAAGGTTGCAGTATTGCCATGTTGGGCAAATGCAGTTGCCTGAAAATTATGACCAATTTGGTCATCAGAAGGCACAAGATAATAAATTGATTGACTTACCAAAGTCATGGCAACTTGATGGGCTAGCGTCTTTGTGGCCGGGTCACCTTCTTTCAGTTTTTGGGCTCTTGATGTGAGATGCCTGACCTTGTTGGCCACAAGGCAGAGGGAGTCATTGGCTTGTTCAGCGGTAGACATTGATTTAAAAAAAAGTGAGGATTGCAGGTATGGAGTTAGGATGCAAATGTTTGGGGGGAAAAAGTCGGATGCAAAGTTGGGGATGTAGTATATATAGGGAATAGGTATTGCGGCCATAGTGCAGCTGTGGTTTTTCCCAGGGCTGTATTCCCATTGTGCCATTGACATCAATAGATTACATAATAATAATAGAAGTTTGGCTGTTGCCATGGCCCATATCAACCATCATTGTGGATGAGGGCCACTGCACCATAACCGGATCTCCATCCACAAGTCCTACCGCTGGACCACTTTGCACTTCCCTATTTAATCCATCCATCTTGGACCCAGACATCCTTCCAAAACAAACACAATGTCAATCCGACGAGTGCATTTTTCTACGCCATTGGAAACTTCCGAGGACAACATGGCCTTGGACAGTGAGTGTTCACTTGCCGTGCTACGACAAAATGCCCTTGTGCAATGGTGGGGTAATTTTGTACCCATAGACCAGTGGACCCCCCCAAGGGTCCAGCATTGATTCATGGAATCAAAATTTCGAAGTACTTCATTTCTTCTTTTGTTGATCTTCTTTGGCATCAATAAGCTAATCAAATGGCAGGATATGACATGAGTGCGGAAACTCAGATCAACACCCTGGACAGCGACCTCAGGGATTCTGAACCCAACATTTATGAAAGGTGCTTTGCCGGAGTGGATGACACCATCAAAGAACTTGCTGGTATGTATTGTTGATGTATTCTACTGATACAGACTTATGTTGAACCATGCAGCCATGTTTGATCAAGAGTGGGCAAGGCACCAACCCTCAATATCCGGGTGGTCTACAACGACCAAGTCTGTTGATGAAGAGGAAGAGGCCGATGAACTTATGGATGAAGATAGTCCCTCATATGACCTTGGGTGGAATGCTCTTCCGACCGGAGATACTGCATCTGCAGGCAAGTTCTTCATTTAATGTAATATAATATGATGGTTCACTAATGCATTTGAATATAAAGGACCCTCATATGATCTCGGGTGGGGTGCGTCCTCCAACGCAACACCCACGGCTCAACAGCCTGCTGCAGACATGTCTGGAGAAGAAGAATCCTCAGATTTGGTGCAAGGTGACACTATGGGTGATGATGATGGTCAGCCGGTATATGACCTTGGGTGGGGTCAGTTGACTTTGGGTGAACACGTCATGGTTGAAGATGCAGGTGCATTTTCGGATGATGATGGACTGACCTATGACCTTGGGTGGAGAGACTTGACATTGAGTCCCGAGCCCAAGCAACCCAAAGTGATTGATCTCACCAGCGAAGATGGACCGTCAAACAATCTCGGGTCTGGGACTTTGGCCAACAGCTGAGACAATGGTAAGTCTGGACTTCCGGTACAAATCATAGATTGACCCTTCTCCCAGATATAATAGATCTCACAGATGAAGATGGACCAACCTATGATCTCGGGTGGGGCAGTCCACTCACTCCACCTCCTTCACCCGGTGCCATGGAATTGGATGTTAAAGATGACAGGGCCATTGGAAATACCTTTGGTAAGTGAGCCGAAGTTCTCATCCCGGATGATAACTGACCTTGGATCAGACGACGAGCACGCTCATGCCATTGTCAAGAATGTGGTACATGGATTGAATGACTCCTGGGCACCTGGACAAGTGCTCATGGACAACCGGCAGTTGCTCAGGTGGTTCACAGATTCCCGCAACCAAGTGACCAATGTTGGTCAGGACATGTGTCAGCTGCACGGGCTGGTGCATCTTCAATGCCAGATGCTGGACACCATCAACCATGTCATCACATCTCTGGAGACTGATGAGTAGTAGGTAGAATGAAGATCTTGTCAGCGCATCACACTTTGTACAAATGTCTTACTCCTTTATTGCACAAATACTATGTAAAATTCCGCACCTAGAACATGCAGTTGGAATCTGCATGAACTTCTCCAGCTCTGACATGAAGGGTGGGTATGCACATTACAAATGCTATGTAAGAGTCTGGCACTTGGAGCCCATCAAATACACTCCTGGATATTCAAGACTGGACAAAGTTGGTGTATCGGGAGTTGGGTTTCTTTGACCTTTTCGGTGGAACATCCATTGTCTTGCTTCTTGTGTGCTTGGCCGGAGATCCTTCCAAAGGATCCTTGGCAGAGTGCTTCTTCCTGTTCATTTCTACCCAAACACGTTTCTCGGGTGATCCCTGCAATGCAACTTCAATGCCATGCTCCTTTCCACACTTAGGCTCTCCAGCAGTCTGCTTGGATGGATCTGCCTGTTTACTGTGCAATGCACCGCCAGGATGAGATGCAGGACCCACCCTATGTGGTTTGTCTAGAGGAGTGGGCGGGGCTCGGGATGCAGATGGCTCTTCTGCTGTTTTGGTGCCATCAGCGGTGTTTGTTGGATTGCCGACTCTAGATGCTGCAGCTGGTTGCACCACAGATGGTCTCCTGGGAAGTGCTGGGTTCACCTGCATGGGTGCTACAGGCTGCTTCCTAAGGTGCGTCTTCTTCACATTGCCCTTATCAACAGCCGGAATGTCACCATTGGAAGACTCTTCAGATGAATCTGGTGCATTGAACTCATCTTCTGAACCCTCTGGATTCACCCGAGATTTAGATTTGGGATGTTGCTTTGTCAGTTTTGGCATCCCCTTGGTCTTTGGTACTGCTGGCTTATAGGCAGACTTTTCCTTTGGTACTTGATCATTGTCTTCGTTGCCAGAGCTGTCAGAGTTGACCATCCACACTGTAGACTTTCACCTGGTCCTCGTTCCTGTCTTTCCTTTTCCTCCTGAATTTCCTTTTTGCAACACGCCCACCTGATCATCCACTTCGGATGGACTGATGAGCTTGACCAGTGGTTTTACCTCTTGGTCAGCTTTGCTCCACCAACCATAAAACTCAAATACAACGTCCCGGCCAATCTGCTGTCTGTCATACCAGAAATCCAACAGCTCAGTAGCCTCATGCCGGTTCATCCTTGATGGCTCCTGGATTTTTCTCCCATCAGGAAGATATGGTGGAGGGATGAGTTTTTCTTGCCTTGGGATGACTTCCTTCCAAGGAACCGAGTCCTTGGGCTTTCCACTGCAATTCTCTGTCATAGCTGTTAGCTTGTCTGTAACTTCGCTGTCATCGACTCACAATAATGCCAATTCAAGAATGCCTGGATGACCGCCTTCCGGGTGTCTGAATCCATCTCTGCATGGTTTGGAAGTATGGGGAATCCATCATTGCCTATCTCAAGAGTGTATGTGTTGTCCTTCTGACCCTTCTTTACCACCAAGTCATCCAGGTCATTAGCATCTTTTCCATACGAGGCATAAGCTCTCTTTTACTCCCAAAACACACTGGGATGCTCACCAAACTGCTTCCTCGCATATGCCTCCCACTCCAGTAATATTGTCTGCCAGTCAGAGCACTTTGAAAAGCTTTCCCCTTTTCCGACTTCATTGTTATAGTTGTGACTGCTGGTTTTGATAAGGGTGTTGTATGCAAACATGTGTTTGATGCTCACCTGGACACCATCAACTTCCCCTTCTCGGTCTTCCAAGCCGACAACATGAACAGCCGCATTCCTGCCCTCGTGAACATTTCCTTGGCCACATATAGGAGAATATTGTTGCTCTTCCATCTCACGATGTTGGCTTGGACTTCAGGCGGAACTCCCTGCTTGTTCCACCGCATGGCCGTCTCAGTAGCTTCCTTGACCTCCTCCTCGGTAAGAGATTCCACCATTTCCGTCAGATACTTAGAGTAGTGGTTCATCATTCCCTGTTCCCTGGGCTTCACACCAGTCTCATCCTCGATCTTCTTCAGCAGTTCTTTCTTCCTAAGAGACTCGATGACCGACCAGTACATCCATTTCTGGCCCATATTTATCAGAGGTTTGGTGTCCTTCTTCTCTCCATGGTTTTGCAACCATTTTCAGTAGACCTTGACAGGGACAATATCAGCACATTGTTGAGTCAATGACACAATACACTCACCATCTTTTGGCTCTTCAACAGTGTGGCATCCATCGGAGGAGCCTGCAGCCAAGCCTCTTTTGTTGCATCCCCCCAGAGAACATTTCTTTCTTTACCAGACGTGGAGTCCCACTGCTCAAGATATGCCTCCAGAACAGCTACCTCCTCTTCAGTCAAAGGCAGCTGCTTTGGGGCCTCGTCATCTGGCTCTGAGTTGCTGCCTTCCATGAAAGAAAGATGTAGGAATAGGAGGACAGCAGCAATGAACAAGATTTATCTGAGGACAAGGTTCAATTCAAGCATGCAAGTTGTTTCATGAAGGGTTTAGATAATTAGTATCCATGCAACTGGAAATTATGCAAGACTCTGTGGGTCCAGTCAAACAAGATGCAAGATCAGCATCATCTGGTCAAGTTGCATTTGGAATCATTATGCATCTGGCTAGCATTAACTTAAATACACGAGGTTTTTCTCAGACACACAACCAATCTCATGACTTGGAGATTCTTGTATATTTGTAGAGCCATGCTAGGAGGTCTTGTAGTCTAATACATCTTACCCTGATTTGCTTCTCTTTGCAGTTCTGCTATGTTATTCTGACAGAGCTGTTAGGGCGCCTTGACTGGGATTTCTGCATATTCAGAGAGTCATGCTAGGTCATCTTTAATTTGGTTCTCTTCATAGAGTTGCGCCAGGCCATTGCATTCAGCTTTCTAATGGTTTCATGGCAATCCACTTCATTTAGATCTACCATTTCAATAATGTTATGAACATTATGTGTCACTCTTCAAATCAGGCATCAAGATAATAATAGGTGGCCTGTGTAAGCGACAGCCCTATTAAGGTATCACGATGCAATCGCAAACCAACTCTTAACATTCATTATTTTACACCCCAACATGGTCAAGTCAAAGGCAAAGGAGGTCACCCCTCATGGGACCATGCACCTGGTGAAATGGGTCTGGAAACAGACCTCTTGGGGGGTAAAGGTCAGTGGGTGACAGACAAATGGATGAACCCAAGGCAATCAGTGCAGTCCTCCCCAACAAAGTCGCCCATTAAGCAGCCCGCTGACATGTCCCAGACAAAGTCACACACCAAGCAGCCTTTGGATGACTGGATGCATGGATTTTCTGGAGACTTTGATGGAGGCTACAAAGACCAAGGCAGCATCAATCCTATGGGACTCCCACAAGGCTGGAGGAAGAAGCAGAAAAAGACCATGGCAAGTCAAAGTCTCCTAACCCTCCATTGATGTCTGACCTCGCTTTGAATCAAGAGTCCAAATGAATATCTTCAGCAGTGGAAATTCAGGACCCAGGATTATCTGGACATTCTCCTAGAGCAGGACGCCCCACCTCCTGACTGCATGTGCAGTTTGTGCGAGGGGGTGGCATGCATAAATGTCAGGACTGCATCTCTCGGCCAATTTTCTGCACCAAGTGCTGCCAGATGCAACATTTCCTCCTCCCGTTCCACAGGATCAGTCAATGGAATGGAAATTTCTTTGAAAGGATTACCCTGACCAAGATAGGGGTCCAGATTCACCTTGGCCATGGAGGGTGACCTTGCCCCCACCACAACTGGGAGTGGGAGGATACAGATGACAAGGGTTGGTCTGCAGCATCCCATGCTGCTGGAAACATGGGTTTGTATGGAGGGGCTGCACAAGACGTTGATGAAACTGGAGGTGATGTTTTTACAGAGGAAGATTATGCTGCAAATGCCAAGGACCTGCTGGAGGTAAATGCAATGGCCACAGGTCAGACAAATATAACAGTGGTGGATACTTCGGGCATTCACCTTCGCATTGCTGAATGACTTCATCTTGGACAATCTGGAGTGTGGTACTTCAGCAATGAACTACTACAGCAAGCTGAGGTGCATCACATCCAGCACATTCCCTCATTTAGTACTGGTAAGCACCAACCTGGTCCTAGTCCTCAGGCGCTGAGACTCGGTAGGACCGATACCGGGAGTTGATGAGAGTGGCCAGACAATTGCAGCAGCTGAAACTTCTGAAATGGAATGGCTTTGGTCACAGCAGGGGAGACCTGAAAGATGGTGAGTTGGCTCTGTTCTGCCCTGTGTGTCCTCAGCCGGGCATCAACATCATCCTACTGACTGAATACAATGATGCAAGGCCTGTGTGGCTTTACACCCACTCATTGGTGATGGATGGTAATTTCAAGGCCAAGCATCTGCACCCAGTGCACCCAGAAGATGAAGTCTGGCTTACAGATGGGAAATGCTTCATGGTGGGAAGAGCCTGATACCAGGCTCATCTCACTCTCACACAAGATTTGGCAGAGTGTTCGGAATGCAACAACCACAGAGTGGTGAACCAGGCCAATGCATCTCAGCACAAACTGGAAGCAATGGGCATCGGGGGTTGCGCATGCGCAAGACATGGGTGCTTTGGTCCGAATCCGATGGTGGATTTTCAAAAGGGCAAAAGGTACAGGCAGCCCGCTCATCTACATGTGTCCGCTGGCTAATGTTTGGGCATAGACAAATGAACATGGATTGTGCCCTTTGCAATGCATTGGGTCACAACACAGATGGCCTCACCTGGGCATTGGTGTTTTACGATGCCAATTGCCAGCACAGCAAATATCACCAGCAGCGGGTGGACGAAAGCATCCATCTGACAATTCCTTCAGGAATGGACATAATCCCGGGAATCGGGCTGTGGCATGTTCACAGCCATCAAGACAGGTGTTTTGTGTGGTATGCATCCAACTTCATCGAGGGGGCAGCAAGGATAGACAGGGAGATAATGGAGATGCTATGGGCGCCTCTGAACATGATATCTCCATCCACCCGGGGCATGTCCACCCCTCACCGGCAGGAATGCCTTGACTATCATATGAACGACTGTAATTTCATGAAGATGATCTGCATGGGTATGTGATCTATTCATGCATATTATGTGCAGACACACCCGGTTGAATAAAATATAATTGCGAACAGGGTTGTTCTTGTCCCAGAAGTACAAGGAGGCCAAACAAGGCGTCATTGAAAGTAGCCGAGCATTCAATGAACAGAATGATGCAGCAGATCCGGATATGGTTGACTGGTGGGAAATACAAGAGATGACAGTGCAGGCAGCCTGAATCAATGATCCATCTGCCCTCGATGTTTATGATGTCCAGTTGCACAAAGGTTGGTCTCGGGGTGTTCAATGATGCTTTCCCTGGGTGTTGATCAGTTGTGCCAGCAGCGTGATCCCAGAAAGAGGTCGAGTTGGACTTGCTTCAGACGTCTTTCTGTTGCCCAGGAGCAAGACCTTAACTGGGAGCTGCTATGTGGCTAGCGTCTGGCATCACCATCAAAGAAATGCAGATAGCTTTGGCAATAGAGATGCGGAAGATGGGTGGACATCCTACCGAGACTCAAACACTGGAGATTGGCCCTCACCGGATCAGGCTGCAGCATACCATCAACAAGTTCATCGTAGGAGCCATGAGATATCTTGGGGAAGACTTTGATGAGGATGACCACATACCAGACATGGATATCAATTTCATTGATGATGAGCCGGATGCAAATAGCGATGACAAAGATTCAGAAGATGACCTGACACCAGGAAGAAACAGGCGGGTGTTATTTCAACCCGAACGGGTTGTGATCCCCCTCCCATCCAACTTGGGTGTAGAGAGGTGCGAGGAATTGGGCATAGGTGATCTGGTGAGACAAGAAATCACACTCAGGGAGGGACAGGCCAATGACATGCTGCATGCCATCAGGGTGCACCTGGCCAACAAGGCCGTGCTGTTTAGAACAACTGTCCGGCTGGCCAAATCTCAAGCTACCACAACCCACGTGTGGTCACAGGTCCACTCGGTTGAATGGGTCATCAATCTCAACAGCACCATATACAAGAAATGCAGAGCCCAGCTGTTGAATCTAGGAGCTGACCAGCTCCTGGAGAAATACCGGGAGTTGCATAAAAGCGACTTGAAGGCCACATCAGCTGTTGCTGATCCAAATGCTCGAGGTCAGAGAACTTCCACCCTTCCATGGTTTTGGTCCTTGGATGTTCAAGGGGATTCAGTCAGCAATGACTGGATGAATGAATGTGAGTGTTTTTTCATTGGGACATCTTGTTCAGTCGACATTGCCCGGACTCCAGTTTACAGAGTGCATTGGCTTCACACCAAAGCTTTGCAGGATAGATGGGCCAAAGAACTGCTCCTTGTGGGGCATGAGATGCATTGGACCATCAATTTTCTGGTTCACAAAGCTCAAACATGGCTAGACTGAACAAAGCAGAATGGCGAGCCTGGCCAGGATGGACTCAGTTGTTATGTGATCAGACAGGCTCAGATGTGCAGACTGTTGGCTGAAGATGCTCGGGCTCGGTTCATCGAGGTCAGTCCTGCATTCGGTCATAATTAGTTATGTCATTGTAATTTTTCGTGCTATTAGATTCACCCCAAGACCTTGTCATGTACATAATGCAGGGCACACGAAAAACATGGCCTTGCGATGGTTCATTTCAGCTGCATTGTCTAAAGTTTGGCTGCATTGTTTACCCATGGACCAACCACAGCCTTAACCACAAATGGGTTGTGGGTTTTAACCCCCGAACGTCCATTTAATTGCCGCATTCCAAAACCACATCTTCACCAATTTCCCCATAAATACTGCTGCTCTCTGTTTTGTTATGTCATCTTACCCAACCCTCATCTACATGCACCACTCACAACCAATCACCTTATCCTTATGGGATGTGGCAAACATATTTGAATATGCCACCTCCCGCTTTACTGCCATCTGCTTATCCCTGGACAAGAGCCATGTGCCCAGGATGGCTCTAGATTTGTCTGGCACCTCATCTGGGAGGTGGAGGTGAGCCTTGGATCCCCCAAATTTTGGTTTCCAATATTCATGCATGACTGATGCTATGTCCAGAAATTCATCTTCCCCTTCATCAACATATGCACTACCAGCAACACATCTCCCGCCTTGCTGGAGTATCTGAACAATGTTGTGAAGATGCTCACGGAGTGGCAGGTGGGACTTTTGGATGACAATAGCCTTTTCCAAAAGTTCTGGTCCAGCAAGTTCGACCTGGCTGGTGATCTCATGGCCCGATACCGGATGGTCTCGTCTTTCTCATATAGCTGGTGGAAAGACTGCTTTGACACCATGCCATGTGAGATGCCAGATCGCCTCTCGCTGGAGGAAGTCCGGGAGTTGTACCAGGCCCACATGGAACAAATGGTAAGCACCTCTCCATCCATTCCTACTCCCAGTGTTTGTGCAATGCTGACCCTACATCAGCTGGCCAGATATCTACTCCTGCCAGACATGAGCAGGCGCAAGGGGGGTTCGGATCCCTTGCTCACAAATCTCCATGTGCTGAGAGATGATCTCGAAGAATTCGGTGATCATCTCCAGACATGGCTTTCGAAGAAGACAGACGAGGGTAGAATAGCTTTGGAGGCAATGGCCTGACTGGAGGGTCTGGTCAATGCTCTCCATGATGCAATGGCAGCCTCCCAACAGCTCTTGGATTCTGGAAGGATGCAGGAGGATGAGGAATAGTGGGCCTGGATATGTGTGTAGATAGTTCCATGTTAGTGCATAGAATGGTGTATGTTATCATCTCCTGATGCATTGTATTGTGTGTTTGATTGCCCAAATAAAATGAGATCTGGGTGCCTTGAGGAGTGATCTCTTTCATGCATGTCATTTCGGCTGATCACCATGGGCCTTGTATGCCGGAAGGATATAGGCGGATGAGGAATTACTGATCTTGATGCATGGCCGCCTCCAATGAGTTATCAACTTGGTAAATCACAGCAAGCCGTTGATTGCCAATGTCATATACCAGATTCCAGACCTTGCTAGACCTCCATTGCTCATCTCTGCTGTAACTCCATTCCCACCTCATTCGTCATGCACTCTGCACCTCAGCAGGACCAGCCCTGCTACCTCTGTCCAAATCCCACCCTGTAACTCCAGACCTACGAATGCCTGCAGCTAGCCTGCTT
>MU179373.1:0-24277 GCA_016767475.1 Suillus weaverae | reverse complement strand
GTTGGTCTCTATTCAGGACTTGCATGGGATAGTCCATACACTTCTCCCTACAAAGTGGATAAAACTCCGCCAGAGTTTCCTGTGCTCTTTCCGGAAGTCCCACCTGTACTCCATCAGAACAACCTACCTCAGAAGTCCTCCGGACTTCATTGTTTTCCCACTGGACTTCCTCTGAAATTAAGGGCACATACTCGGGTAAGGGGCACAGCGCACGAGCTGAGGCCAAGCCCCTCTGAATTAGTCCCCCTTGAGCATGACCTTAACAGCCAAGATCAAATGATGTCCTGGTGTCTTGAGGAGTTGTCAAATTCATGCAATTTGGTTTGGTTGGTCACTTTCTGTCAATGACCAGCTATTCTCACCTATTACGTCCCGATGATCCAAGTGAGCTATCTTATCATCCACAGGCATGTTATGTCCCATGGTAAATCATGGGGCATGCAAGGGGCCATGAGGCTCGGTCGACATGCATATAAAACAATGCAGCCTCCATGACCAACTGTTCATCTGCCTCCGCTCGCCATGTCTCATATCACTCTGGAGTTGTTGTCCTATGCCAGTCATGCAACATTTCTTAGGAACGGCATCAGCCAGCTTCCTGTCATACTGGAGGACTGGGCCTTGCAGACCACCAATGTGGCCAGTGAATGGGTTGAACAGCAATTCCTAGCTCATATCGCCGACAGGCCTTTGATTCAGCCTCCTCCTGAGTTGGACGCTGCCACCTTGTTGACTTGTGGACAGCTGGCTTTGCACATGGCCTATGCATACCAACACCCGAGTGAGTGTACCTGAGTATTTCTAACATGTCTGCTTATGCTTCTGGAGCCCAGTCAAGTTGGATATCGACATTGTCCAGTACAACGAGGCCCTGGCCAAACGAGAATCCGGGATGAACAATGCCCAAGAAGAGGCTTTGTTAACGAAGTTCCCTCCTACTGAGAAGATTGTGTTGAACCATCCTTCTGTGGTGATAGATTCTGGATACAGGATCATCATCTGGTATGTCCCAGATGGGTTGAGTCCATGGGTCCAGGTAAGTTCCTCTGTGAATGTCTTGTCTGGTGGTTGACTTTGATCTTGATAGAGCAATATGTATGCTGCCACGGTCGCTATGGGGGATCTTTTGAAGAAGAGCATCACTGACCGGAAAGGGAGCAGCTGGAGGACCCGAGGGTCCAACTTTCGGCCTTCCGGAACCCCCAGAATATCACCTGGATGCATCAATATTGCTCCATGTTGGTTTCAGCAAGGTCACGAGGTGGGTACCTCACTTCGACCTTTTCACTGTATTGACACAAACAGTGTTATGGTCCACCTCCCGAAAACCCGGACAATGGCTTCAAACCCGAGGTGTCTGCCACCCTCAAGGGCGACAGGAGCCTGGCCATGATCATGGCCATGCAAAGACCCGCACTCCTCATGTCTGCTGCCTTGTGCATCATGCACCCCCAGCTCTACTGGACGTCCATCAGGACTCATGTCGAACTTGGCCATTGGTCTGCTGATCAAGGCTTGTGAGACATGCATCATTTATTGAAGCATTGGGCTTCCATCTACACAGGTGCAGCCATCATGTGCAACCGACAATCTCCCGAGCACCGAGACCCGAGATGTCTGCCCGAGGCATTTGATATCCTCACATGTATCAGCAGTTACCCCCACATAGTTATGCAGTTGACCAACCTCAGAATAGACTTGGTGTACAACCCAGGAGTCATGGTAAGTTATTCGGGCTGTCTAGTGAGGCATGGCATTCGTGTTGATGAAGGCGATCAGATAGTATGGGCTTGGTTCCTACGAGATAGCATGCACAACTATGCCTGTACCCCTCGCTCAGATTACGCCCAGTGCAATCCAGCCGAACTCAATGCATACAAGTTGGCCAGATACAACCAGGCTGATTTCATGTTATATGGTACCCTGTAGATACCTTGTTGATATACATCCTTCCTTACGTACAGAGCCATCCTTGGCTCATCCCACCCCATCACCATTCTTTACAATAATACCATCCTTCGTCCTTATATGTCCCCTTCTTACATACTGACACTTCTTATTACCAGACTTCATTGATTCAATGCATTGTCTTAGCTTTCAATGTCATCATTTCCTTCAAGATGCTTGCATGTCAGAAAGAGAACCAGAGGCTTGATGGCCCCAATCACCTAGAGACCAGCTGTCCTGCATCTACATCACCATCCTAGGCTTGGTCATCAAAACCACCCCAACATTCTAGGCCCGGTCATTGAAGCTCCTACTCCATCTCCATCACCTTGGGCCCAGGCGTCCAACTTCTGCATCATCACCCATGACCCGGCTATTAAACCCCTCCATCATTACCTTGGGCTGTCGTCTGATACCACCCTATCATCCTGGGCCTGGACATCAGATACCACCCTATCATCTTGGGCCCGGACGTCAAACCCCTACATCATTGCATTGGGCCTGGATGTCAAACCCCTACACAATCACATTGGGCCTGGACACCAGATACCACCCTATCATCCTGGGCCTGGATGTCAAACCCCTACATCATCACATTGGGCCTGGACATCAACCCCCTACATCACCGCATTGGGCCCAGACATCAGATACCACCCTATCATCCTGGGCCCGGACATCAAGCCCCTACATCATCACATTGGGCCTGGATGTCAGATACCACCCTATCATCTTGGGTCTGGACATCAAACCCCTACATCATCGCATTGGGCCCAGATGTCAGATACCACCCTATCATCTTGGGCCTGGACGTCAAAACCCTACACAACATGGGCCCATCCAATTCATCCTACTTGCCTGCACCACCTGGCCCAACCGTCATCATCAGTTTGTTATCACTTGCTCCTTGGGCCCATCTGTCCTATAATTTATCATGCATGGGCCCAGCCGTAATATCTAAACCCTGGGCCCAACCGTTCTTATTGGTCTATACTTCCACCTGGGCCTGTCTCGGGTGACCCGTCTCCGACGGAAGAATCTCAACCTTGGGTGTCCGCTTGACACAGGGAAAATCTTCAAAAAGTGACTGAATGGGCTCAAGAAGATGCCAGGAGCATGCAAAAAGAAGGGAAAGAGGACAGTGATACCAGTGAAAGCACCTGTGAGAGATGCAATTGATGTGGCAGGTGCCCTTATCACTGGTGAATCAACACAGGCACATGATGGTGATAAGTTGTCTGATTTGGATGTGTAGGCATTTAATTGTCTTAACCATGAAGTTCCATCTGACCGAAACATCTCTTTTTTTCTTCAATATTATGGTTTATGATAGCTCTACACCAGCTCCTAAAAAATTCAGTCTTGCTGGTCATATCCTGAATTGCAGGTCGAGTATTCCCATTGGTGGTTCAAAGCCACCCTCCAACTTGAAGCACAGACCTTCTGGAGCACCTTCTGCTATCTCTAGTACCACTCCCTCCTCTAAGCTTACTAGGGGGAGCACTTTGACTAGTGGTGGTGCCTTATTTACACCTATCCATACTTCTGATGCTGAGGCCAATGACATGTTGGATCTTTTTACAACCCTGTTTGCAGACGATGAATTAACCAATTCAGTTGAGCGCTCTCAAGCCCTTGCTCATATGTCAAAATCAAAGGCTGCTCAGGTAAGTCCAATCATCTAGTTTATTTCCATGTGCTAACCGCATTTCCAGGGTGTCAAAATTTCTCAGAAGGTCCCAGAGAATTCTCTGCTTCAAATGAACTTAGCCCATCACAATGCCAATCTGGCACCTGAGCAGCTCGATCCGATTGAGCCTGATATCACTGCTGATGGTGGTGCCTTCAATATCATGGATGATGATCTTGAAATGAATGCGAAGACTGCTTCTCTAGTAACTTCCCTTGTTGACTATGAATCTGACACTGATGGGGAATCTGATCTTGAACCTCCTCCTTCTGCACAGGTTCCCAAAGGATATTATGATGCTGACCTTCGACCTCCACATCTCACTCCACCCTACACATCCTGCCCTACCAGTGTCAAGTGCAAACTCATAGATGTCAAAGATGACCTCATGTTGACAGGTGTGATCGAGGACAACATCATGATCACAGATGACCTGGTCAAGGAAGACTTGCCCTCCTCCAAAGTCAAATTTTTGGGTCACATCAAGCCTGTGGTCAAGACCGAGTACAAACCAGTGTCCTTGCGGTTGACTTCTATGGTAGTGTGCTTTGGTTTCAAATATTTGAATTCTACTGACTACAAAATTTATAGACTGGCATCGGCGTCAAACACAATGCTCCCACAGCAAAGCAGCTGAAGTCTTCAATCACAAATACTCAGAGTGTGTCCAGCTTCACAAGTACCATGACACCTCAGGCTGGTCCCACAAATCCCTTAGAGGTGACAGTGGAATCCTCCCCCATTCTTTGTATAGGATCAAGCACCTTCCTGGAGGACCTCGGGCAGTGGCTAAGTGGAGTTCTGTTTTCATCCCTACTCTCATTTCCGCTATTGGAGATCAGGATGAAGTTTGGGGTCATATTGAGTTGGAAGGAATGTTCCACGTTACTATACAGGACACCTGGGATGTTGTCTATGAAGATATCCCCCATACCGTCACAAACAATGGACCTGTTATGGCTATAGTGAGTAATTTTTGATGCTATTCATATCTGACATTTATATTTCTTAGGCTCTCCAATGGCTATCAGAGTGGCGCAATGGCATTGGCTCCATGGCTGTCACAGTATTTACAAACTTCATGTCATTGCAAGATGATGACAAGACTGATGAAGATCACAAAGGATTTGCACAGAGCCTACTTGTTCAGCTAGCATTCCTGCATGGGAACATCACAGAGGATGAGAAATTTGAGAAATCTTTTCAGTCTGAGCTCATTATTCAGGTTCTCATACAGCGCACATGCACTACTTGGGGCACTATTGACAGCCATTGCACAATAATGCATGCAAAAGGTGCTCTCAGTCTTTCCACTGCAGTGGCATGTATTTTTCCCCTCTCTTCATGGCATGGCTAACTATTTCCTGTGTTTCAGGTGGAACGCGCCATCTGCCTTATCGCTGGGCCTTCCAAGACATGTGTCAGTGAATTAGAGGTCAACAGTAAAGGAAAGGCTGTCAAGGTCCCTCACTCTGTTAACAAGTCCTCAGGCAAGATGACCAGCTCTTGAAAGGCCTTCTCAGACACCAACTTCAGTGCAATGACCAGGTGTTACATGATGTCCATCAACCACCTGCAAGAGTCAGTCCTCCAGGATGTTTGGGGACAGGTGAAGGAGATTGCCTCAAAGAGGCGTGGTGCACCCTCCACTCTAAATGAAAACTCTGAGTATGAGCACGCAAACATCTTCTAGTGCTACTAGTCGGTACTGTCTTTCTTGTTACCCACATGCATCTCACTAACTCATGTCTTCAAGTGTACTAAGTACTATTAGCCTGTAGACCGCTACTATTTGCTTTGTTGAAAATTTGCTGCTTCTATTGCTTCCGAAACTCCCTTTTAATGTCTTTTGTCTGTACTTAATCTACTTGTTGCTTGAAATGCAACATTTTGCAATCATTTTTCTCTTAAAAAGTGTGATTAAGTCAGAAACATGTAGAAAATAAGTGAAATAAGTGTTATCACTTGCTGCTATTTGCTAGTACTTGCACTACTTGCAAAGGCAAAATCATCGAAAAAAGGCCAAAATAAGGGTGGAAAAGGTCAAGTCAAGAGGAGGCATCTGCTTTTTCAACTTATAATTGCTTGTGGCAAGTTGATGGCAAGTTGTTGTCACTGTTCTTGTGAGTGACTTGTCCGCTCCTTTTTGGGAAGTTAACTGACATGAACTCTTCATAGAGCTGCATTCAAATCTGCCTGTCATTGTAAATTAGCTTGTACCATGCTTGAGGGTATTTTCCTATTGTTCACATTAAGTGCCAAAGGCAAGGTACCCACCACCTTCCTTGATTCTAAAACATCCTCCATGCTCATTGTATCACACTTGTTCCATACAAATAATACAATAATGATAGTTTCAATTCAATTCAATTTGTCAATATGAAAGAACAGGCAGGTGACTTTACAACCTTCTCAGAGGGGTCCTTTAGCGCCATCAGACTATCTGAAACTCTGAAACGCCCTTCAAGAAAATAAAACACTTCATGATTTCGGAGTCACCCCATAGAATATAGCTGCAAGAGAGGGCGATGAAACCAGGTTCAAGGAACACCAAACACCTACTGACAATGGCTATTTACTTTGACTTAGACTGCAGACAGGAGACCTCGGTGCACCAATCTGTCGAACAGGATCAATAGGAGAATGAGAGTGGACAGCTCTGCATCACATACTGGCCCCTTATTCTTGCAATATGCCTGGAATTCATTCAAAGCAGGATAGTCCAGATGAAATCCAAACCAAATTCCTTCTGTGTTATGCTAGTGGTGACCATGTAGTTTGGGGACACGAGGTTCTGAGGAGAGAACTCAAGACTCTGGTGAAATACAGAGGTCGTGGTGATCTGCTTACTCTTGAGATGGTTCTTGTGACCAACCACTATCCGTGTGACATAGTTGCTTTCCATATATGCATTGTGGGGCTGAGAGGTTCCCCAAGGCTCGGGGTTCGCCTGTCTGGTTGATCACAAGAAGTCAGTGTCTAAGGCAATGAAAGATTTGATCTCTCCCTATGAGATAATAAATGACTAGAAAACCTCCAATCAGGGAACTTCATGCACCTCCATCCAGAAAAGAGCAATATCCTGGAGCTCATGACACTTGTAACCACCACCCACATCAGAGTGGGCTCCCAGGAACCATACCTACAAAGACATCAGTGCTGAAGCTAGGAGTTACTGCACATTGAAGCACCCACCTTTGGGGATAGTCCATAGTGTAGGCAGGAATGCTTTTCTGTCCTCTTGGAGCAAAAGTGCCTGAAGTATGATGTCAACTGTGACAGGAAGACTTGTATCCTTAATTTGGAGCGCATTGATAGTCGTGTAAACTGACCCAACCGTATCCCACACACCTTTTTGGACTTGATCAAAGAACAAAAGGCATGATATTAGGGCGACTTACTTTATTCTTGGCTTCTGGGTGTCAGGTGGGATGGTAGCAGTCTCACCGTCCATGAGTTGACGCCAAATCATAAAGAATTGTCCAAGATGGTCTCACATCAGCAACCCAATGCGATCCTACAATGTTCATGTCAAGTGAAAAGAATGTGTGAAGGTTATGGTTGCTTACAATCAATCCAGAAAGCTTTCTCACCATGTAGGCACCTCTGAATAGCTATCTTGGAGGTAAAACCAGGTCTCATGAGAAATGTGGAAAACATCACCTGGAAAACCTGTAGAATGATAGATTGATGTGGGTGAGACCACATCTAAAAAGCAACTAGGTTGATGATCACCCAAGGATACAAATATCATCTCCATCTTGAAAACTCTGAGCGACAATGCTCTGGTCAGCGGTCAGCAGTCCTAGTCATAGGTCCACAAATCACGTGATGCAATTGATGGCCACAAATGGTGTCACGGTCACGTGGTGTGGCTGCATGCACACTGCAGTCACTGCTCATTACACTATTATAAACTTGTTCTCAATGTCTGATCATCGATGTACAAACTCAACTGCATAGTCTTGGGCAATGACCCAAGTGATATTTTCCCAGTCAACATTGCACAGACGCAGACTGTTGGCGACCTCAAAAAGGTCATCAAAGAGGAGAGTAAGCAACAATTCAACCGCATTGATGCTAAGAGTCTCAAGCTATGGAAGGTGAGTAGTCTGATGCCTGTGATCTGATCTCATGCTGAGACTTCAAAAGGTCGACCTGCCTGTTGACGAGATGATCGAGCACGATCTTAGCAGTCTTATACTTGATGCAAAGAAAATCCTATCACCTGTGAAGAAATTGCAAAAAGTCTTCTCTGAAATACCTGAGGATGAACACCTGCATATTGTTATCCAATGCCCACCTACCGGTGAGTTGTCGTTCGATATTGCCACCCTTTCCTCGTTACTGATCGTGATCTGACTTAGTGTCTTCTGGACCGCTCCACCTCAAACTCAACTGCTTTGTCTGGGGCGATGACCCAACCCAATTTTTCTCAGTCAGCATTGCGCAGATGCAGACTGTAGGTGACCTCAGAAAGGTCATCAAAAAGGAGAAGAAGCTAGAATTTGACCATGTTGCTGCTGACCATCTCGAGCTATGGCAGGTGAGTGATCGATACCTAAGGTCTAATACTGACGATCTGATCATTTGGAAGGTCAAGATCCATTTGAACGACCTACACTTACTCAACGCGATCGGAGACAAAGGCATGGAGTTGCAGCCTTTAACCAAACTGTCTGAAGTGTTCACGGATGGAGTAGAGCGTGGATGTATTCATATCGTCATACGACATCATACCGTTTCACGAGGCAGAAGTATGGAAGACCAAACCGATCATTTGGCAAGGCTCAACAAAGGTGAGCCTACACCGCTTGGCTTTTAACTCACTGCTCAAAATGTATTCCACATGAAGAGTTCAAGAATGCTCTTTGCTTGAGCTACCCCCCCCCCCCTTCCCTGTGGCAGCAGCTGCTAAATCCAAAGAATATTGCATTATACAGGGCGGGCCCGCCAAAATATATGATGGTCACTACTCTCACAAAACACCAGCCGATACAACTGCACCACCAATACAGTTGTTCAACCCAGCATTCACTTACTTCCCAAGCAAAGCATTCGATCCTGAATACGTTGTACCCGATGAGACATTGCGTGACATTCAGAAGCTCATGACCAAATTTGCAGCTATCTATCCCAACAAGAATGAGCGCCAAAGAAATGTTACTTCATGCTGGAGAAGGTGATCCAACAACCTTTGCTTCACACGAAAAGTCGTTGTGGCAAATCTATTCCCAATGCTGTAGTCGCCCATTCTCATAACCATATTCCGATACACCTTGTGGTAGTCGAGGAGAAGAATGGGTTTGGAGATGGGGGTTCAGACCCTTCGGTCCAGGTGTCATTCTCCTTTGTACATGTAACTCGCGAGGTGGAGTGTAACGCCACTCTAATGCACGTTGGTCTCTCACTGATGCTTGTCACATAGCACACAGACCTTCACTCAAAGTGCAATTCTCCTGCCTTCTTGGTTGCTCATGCTGGACCTTGGCTAGCAGTTCTGGGCGCCGTCTTCACAGAGAAGTATATAGTCCAACGGCTTACGGACTTCATCTGGATCCCAGCCCGCTCTGCACTCGATGATGATGACCAGTTTCTTCGAATTGGGCACGTCCTGTATGCACTTAGGGAATCAGTCACATGACTCAAAGACTGGTATAAAATGTCTTGGATTGCAACAAGTGGCCATACGATGCATCACATCCCACTGTACACCCTCGCTTTTACCCAACTCCTGATACCTATCTATGTGACAAGATTACCGTGCGATTCAAATATGAGTGGTCCCTGGAACACAATGCTTCCTGTGTGACTTACCTGGCGAAGACGAAGGAGGACAACCCAATCAATGTCGTTGTAAAGTTCATCACCAGGTATGGTGAGGACATCCACAAGGCGATGGCAGAAGCAGGGCTTGCGCCAAAGCTTTTGTATTACGGAAAAATTGATGTCGTGGAGGGGATGCCATCGTATGGCGGGCTGTGGATGGTAGTGATGGAGTACATGGACAGAATGATGGCCCATAGTGCACTGCAACTGCCTCCCAGCTTTCACCAAGAGCTCATGAAGGCAATCGAGTACTGTCACAGGAAGGGTTTTGTGTTTGGTGATCTTCAGAAGCCGAATGACATGATCATGAAGGACGGCAAAGTGCAACTGATCGATTTCGACTGGGCTGGATGCAAAGGCAAAGTCACATACCCTGTATCCATCTCTTCCGCTATTGAATGGCTGGAGGGGGTGCAAGGATTAGGGCCTATACTGAAACAACACGATCATGATATGCTAGCGCGTCACCATACTTAGACTCTCAATTCTTTACGACGTATTGCTACCAGCTTCAAGTTGTGCATGCCCACATCTCAAGATCTCATATATGGACCATAATCTGCTGCCGCCCTGCTTCGTCATCATCCTTAACAGACCCATATTTGGGAGATTCCAGTTCCGATGACCACTTCTCGCGCAAGAAAGACCGTCCTGCGGGCACCAACGGTCATTCAGTGAGATAATCACCCAGTACAGTGGCACCCAAACTGAGCATTTTTGCAGTGCCCTTCTTGGATGCTTGAAGCTAATGAAGATGCAATGGAGAATTGTGAGCTAAGACAATGTCAGTACTATTGCATGAACTATCTGAGAACGGTACTACATCAGCAAAACTCCTCAAATGTCACAACACATTACATTACCTGATTAGGAATTGTCAAAACACTCAAGTATTATGACGCATGTATGCATGCATCATACACAAACTACACATTATAAAATCGTCGTCACCCTCCCATGGCCCTTAGTGTAGCTGTAACATAGTGGGTTAGCTCTTACATCATAGTTATAAGGTGGTAGTTAGGTTATATCACTGTTATAATATCACAACAACAATGTATTGTATCAGTTTTTCAGCACTACTAGACTTCCCATGTCATGTGATACATGCCACATGGCACTTTTTCCTCGAGAGCTGATGTAAGACAAGGAAAAAGTGCCACGTTGTTGTGTCATGTGACTTTTAAGCAAATACAAGACACGATCAGTTGAGCAGAGGGAAAACAAGCAAAGACAGAGAATATAGCAAAGGATTTCAGTGACTCAAAAGGTCCTGGATTGCCCAGAGGGCCATTGCAATTTATAATATCACAATAACAATATATTGTACCTGTAAGCCAGCAATGATATGATATCATGCAACACAATGTTGCAATGAATGATCCATTTCAGTCAAGAATCATGCCGGATCATGATCGATCAATGATTCAGATCAATGAAAAGAATTGAAGTATCTATACTACTAGTACTCCAATTTACAAAGCGCCATACCCTTCCGCTGCTAGAAAATCATCATCTAGCTCCTCTCCCTCATCTGCTTCGACTCTGTCAGGATCCTCTTCATCATCGTTGTTTTCATCATCTTCCTCCTCATCATCTCCGTCCTCATCCTCTTCGTCTTCATCTTCATCTTCATCTTCATCTTCCTCCTCCTCCTCCTCCTCCTCCTCCTCCTCATCATCATCATCATCATCATCATCATCATCATCTCCGTCATCATCCTCTTCTTCCTCTTCGTTCATCATTCGCGCACCATCGCTCTGCAAAAATGCATCCCACTTGCAGGAAACCTTGTGGCTGACACCTCCACCTCGAAATCGCATAAACATGTCCCTATCGACAAACCTAAAATTATATACATGTTTTAATTAGCCATTAGATCAGTACTATAGAACTCACATGTTTACATAGAAACACAACCAATCTGAATCTTGATTGGCATTGTGTCAAACAAATGAGATGGGAAGGTATTTGTTAGTCTCCCCTAATTGAAACACCAGAATAAGATGAACACCTCGAATGATGACATCAGGGTCGAGGAAGCCGAAGGCATTGGAATCTTCGCCTGTAAGAAAACCGATGCAAGGCAAATGTTTGGCAGACCAACCAGATTGGAATTTTGCATCCCGTCCAAACCATCGCACAAATAAAAATTCCATCCGGCAGGGCTTCTCCATGGCACCATCATTGCGGTCCCAAACATCGACATGGAAGATCCGGATGATCTGTGCATACCAATAAGGATGTCAATCATCGTCATTTTCGTGTGACAGGACCATAACATCGGCATGGGTACGTGGGTTTAGGGAATCTTGTTCTCAGCGTAAGTTGTAGGTTGTGTAGTTGATCCGGAGGACACTGTGCTCGTAGATCTTGTTATTTGCAATCAAAATTTGTGCACGTTCTTTGTCAGTAAATTCGAGTTCATCTCCAGTATACTCGATCCCACGAAGACGTGTGAGAAGATGATCTTTAAGTTTCAGAATAAAATCCTGTCCCCTCTGTTAAATGAAATCACTAAGAATTAAAAAAAAAGAACGCACTACTACTGCTAGATCATCCTCTGGCAGTTCACTGAGCCATTCTGTGAGATTGATCGAAGATTTAGCGTATTTGGAAATGTGGAAATGATTGGCTGGAGATGTGCATTCACGTTGGCGGCGCTGTGATCCAGTATCACCTTCTCTTGATGCCAATGTAGCTCGTGCCTTGACAATTTTGCCTATTAGTCGTTCCCGGGTTTTGATCCATGTCATACTTGACACTGTGTTCTTCTTGCCTTTCGGTGTTTTCGGATACCAGCATTTGACACGCCAATGTTGAAGTTCGCCCTAGTAGATATTAGAATATTGTGATCAGTTTGTATCTACATGTACGATCAAATTAAAACTTACTGGTTGTGTACTGAAGCTATCAGTAGTTCCAAACTGTCAGATTGTGTTGGGGTAATCTCCAAGCGCATGGTACTTGTAGGTCTTGAGATTAAGTTTCTTGAACTTCGGTCCAGATGAAACAATCTTGGCCTTTGGGTCTGTAAGCGCCAAAGCTAATGCAGCTTCCCGTTGTCCATGTGTTGCATACTCATGAGGTAGTTCTGTGGTATGGTAGCGCTTACATGTTGTGTGAGCAAATTTGCATACTGTCTGCCCTAGAACAGCTGTAGCAGTGTCAGAGAATTTGAGGGTGTCCTCGGTATGCAGGCGCAGCTTTGCAAACCTGTGCCAAGTTGCCAGGTCAAACAGGAGGTATAGAACCATTGTATCATCCTTGTCATCATCCGGCAGTACTAGTAAGCCCTCGAAGACAGGAAGCGTGCACTATAAATGAATACAGATCATCAGCAACCATATTGAGGAAGTTGGAACCAACACTTACCTGCAGAAGGTCCTCAAAATCCCTCGCAGCTAAGCGTTTCATTGCCAACACATTGGAATTGAACTTTCTTATTGTTCCTCTACCAAATGTCGGCATAGCACAATATCTATTAGGATTTATTAGCAGATCTAATAGAAATTTGAAAATACATACCTTTCATTAAGCTTCTGCACAGCATCTCCACCGGCCGCATGCAAAATGCACATCAAATGAGTGAACAAGGCCTTCCAGGCACCAAGTTCAAACTCATGCAGTTCGTCGACCACGAACTACAATATCAGTTGAATCCATGAGGCGATCATTTCACCAAAAATGAATTCTACCATCAATAATTAGTTAGCACAGAGTGAATCAAGATCAAAACCTTACACGAGTTGGCACCAGAGACTCATCATTGAGAATACCCTTGACACGTGTCCCATCAACAGGTGTGCCCAACTGAAAAATGAGTGCTCGCACATCCTCAATTTCTCAGTGGTGTATCCTGTCGTCCTTCCGCATGTGCCTGATCCGTTGTTTCATATCTACCCTTGATCCCATCAAAGGAACCTCATCCTTCTTCGTGAGACAGCACAGGCAAAGGCACTGCCCCAGATTTTTGATTCCTGTAAGAATAACTCTGAGAAGCATTAATGTTTGCACCCCATAATGAATTAATTTACCTACTTCTCAGGATAGTCGGCAGAGTATGTAAAAAAACGCGGAAACACTCTATGAATGATGCCATCGCTACATTTAATTACCATACCATACCCGTAAGCATGCATAAACTTCTTGTCGAGAAGTAGAGCCCATATGGCCTGCATCAGCTCACACTTACAGTGAGTGTAGACCTGACTTGTGCAAGGCTCACCAAAGATAGCCCTATACTGATCTTGCAGATCTTTGGGCAACTGAAGATCGGTTTAGAGTTAGTTATATTTATAGATATAAATAAAGAACTTACTGAAGGAATGTACGCAATGTGGTGACATGTGGAGGCAGTTGGTTTGCCTCGAGTATACTTTGACTGGTTGCTGAAATACAGGTAGAAAGGCCAGAGTGATGCATCACCGAAATTTGCCAGATGTGTTGCATCAGACCAGAACATGAGTGATGCAACAATGCACTCAAGGTCATCTCCTGCTTCATGAGGCAGATTGTTGATCTCCTTGTAGGTCTCGATCATTTCAGGACTGGAGTAGGCTTCTGAGAAGATCTCAATGTTGTGACCATCTGGAGATTTCCAGTACTCGCGATAGGGTGTCATGTTGTAAGTTGTTGCGACATCATCCTGGAAAATGGCCTCAATGATGTCAGTGATTGATCAATGATGGACTCCCGAGATTTTGAGCTCTGGAGCTTCAGTCTCGGTGTTCCACTTCTTGCCCTCTTTAGGTAGCCTGATCTTGACAGCAGATTGATGCCAGCCAAATTCCTCCCAGAATGGATTGGACTTCTTCTCCAGGTAGGCATCGATATTTTTAGATTCCTGGGTATGGGAAAATGAAGCGGCATCAATATTATTGAATAACAGATCACCAATGAACCCGGTGAGCTGCTGCAATTCTGCAACAGACTGATGGCCAGTTCCAGAGTACTGGTAGGCCATAAGAAGGCCAGAAGTAGGATTAGAGAAGGCCACATAGAGGTCTTCTTGGCCAATCTCCTTGGACGACAAGCCTTCAGTGATGTGACTTGAGTCTGGAACCCGATCACCTCCAGCGAGCATAGGAGCATTGGTAACACTCTCAAGGGAGTTTTTATTGGGGGGTACACTGGGCCGGGTAGGGTAAATTTGATAGAGACCTGCTTCATTAGGCTCTGTCTCGAAGGGGATGAAAGGAGGGAAGTCGTTGTGCTCTGACGGCACCGGGGAAGGCGTACAAGGGTTAGGTTGATCTGTGTTTTGATCCACATTGATGTCACGATGTCCGCGTTGCTGGCAGGTAGAGGATGGCATATGGGCAAGGTGAGTCGCAGACCCTGGCAGGAAGTCTGCAAAGCGGGTGGGAATACGGTGCATCTCCCTGCAACCTTCTGACCAGGCGCTTTGGTAACCCTCACCCAGATCCCAAAAATCCCACTGCGCCATGGGATGACTATGTCAAGAAAAGGAAGGAGGACCAGGAGGATATGTGAGTAGACAGTGGCCTCCATGTAATTTTTCCTTCTTGTCCTGTACTACTATACCATGCACTGTACTTAGTATTTTTTTTGCTCAATTGTACATTACATTACATTTGTACACCTAGTTTAGGGTTGAGAACAGAAGTTGGCTGCACTTATATGTGTGTGAGCCAATCATGAGCCAGGACTAAAAATGGAATTAATCAAAAAAATTGATATCTGGTATCAATTTATTATAACAAACATTAATAACACATCATGATCTAATCTGAATCTTTCTCTCTCCAACACCATGGCTCACCGTAAACGCTCTGTTTCAATTTCGTCCTCTGGATCTAATACTACATCTACAAGTTCCAAAGAATCTGATGTAAGTACCTGCCCCAGCACACCACTGCCCCAGGTATCCAGCAAACGTGGAAAAAACGCGGCAGATGTGTCCACTAAATCATCAGATAAGGATGGACATAAGTCCAAAAAAGCCAGGTAAGTGACATTGTAATATCAGTTGTTCCAATCAGAACTCACATGCAATAGGGGACATAGTAACCCAGTAACAATTGAAAAGAAGACCAAAACAACAAAAAGGTGAGTTTTCCATGCAGCCAAACTTCATTTGTTGACGAGATTCTAGAAGATCATGACATAAGGTCCTTACGCCATGGGAGCAGTGCATACATCAGCAAATGTGTAATCACCTGGCCGCACCTGGTCGATGCCTGGATGTCCTGGTAGCGTCCTGGACGACCTGGAGGCCTGGTAGCTACTTCATTCTCATGCACAAGACACACTGGTGAACTCGAAGCTGGTACTAGTAGAGATGTTTCACATAGGTCCACTACTACCTAGTACCATCCTGCACGTAGTACTACATCAACTTATTTTACATAATGTCACATCAACCTTATTCAAATCCTACCACACCAGCCAAAGTCTTCGGAGTCAAACGGTGAGCAATAGCAAAATTTTCATTATCTAACCTGGCTGACTCCAAGATAACAGTTCACACACTGGGCCCCCTACTCCCACCAAACCAAACCTTATCTCAGACGCTGGCAACGAGGGAGGCACAGAAGAACACGTGCCTCGCAAAAAACGGTGAGTCAAGTGAAAAAAACCAGTCCTGATATGAATTTACATTTTTACCAGTCGTCCTCTTTTCTGGCGCCTCAAAATCAGCGCCAATCCCAATGATCCACCAGAGTACAGTGCGTCGTGGCTTCACTTCTAATCTACCATACTGCTCACCACTGTTCACAGCCCCCGAATACCTCGCCCTACTTCAAGATGCCAGTGCTCAATGCAAGACACCTGAATCCCCGAGTCCTATGAAAGTTGACACCCTCACAATTTCCGCCGACTATCTCACAGACCTGGTTGAAGCACGTTGGAAGGCTGAGAGGGAGCACTGTGATGCCAAATATAAGTTTCAATTGCAAGAGGTGCTAAAATTGCCACAAGCTTAAAAATACTATGTATGATACCTGACAAACATATTTACCTGTGCACCCTGTGGAGCCTGAACATCCTGAAGTCCAGTTCGCAATATTCAAAACACGATTTCATTAGCGTGGTGGTCAGCATATTTATTTACAAAGTAAGAATTAAAAGCATCAAGAGAGTGTGAAAAATGAAATTCAACAGGAAGTGGGCCGTCACCGAAGGCAGGAAGGAGGTGCGCAGCTCGATAGATGGTGTCAATGTGCTCAACGGATTGAATGCAAGTCTGTTGTCTCCCTGTAACCATTACCTCTGGCTTTATCCTCCACATCCCTGTGATGGTGTCTGGCCCTCGTCCCATACAAAAGAAACGGTCAACAAGTGCACAGGGATATGCAACCCCATCATGCATGAAGGAAAAGAACAATTTGATGCTGCCAACAATCATCCCCCTCATGCCTGTCTTCATCTCATCAGCCACTATGAACATGCAATCGTGCTGCGAGTACTGTCGTCGCCACAGTGGTGTGGACCATATGATTTTGCGATGCATCCCATGGGTACCGGAGATGTCGCTAGGGGCTGAAAATGTGGCGGTTGCTGAATGAAACACTGAAATGTTGGACCTGATGTCCGGTAAGTCCTCTTCCGCTGCATCGAGAGCAATCAGGTCATCTGCAATGTGCAGCTGGTTGAACAGAAATTGACGGGTGAGCAGCTCCAAGTTAGGCTCATGGATGTGAGCTCCGAGGTGATTTAAATTGCGTGGGTAGCCTCGTTCTGAAAGTGTCAGCGTTATATACAACAAAAAAGGCAAGCTTGACTTATGAGGATGTCGAGGCAATACCACAAAGCTCTCAACCTTAGCAATATCTGTGGCATCCAGGTCGTGTTCCACTTCATCGGGCAACTTCAGAGGGGGAGAATAAGATGCGGGCAGCATACCACGTGCCACCAGCTGTGCTCGTGCAGCGGCTAGTTTGTCCAACCTCTGGTTGGTGAGGAGCATCTGTCCAAGAGCCTCAAATCTGCTTGAACGACGCCAGGGACGCTTGACAGCTGTGACATGGCAGGATTCAGTAATCGATGAACATAAACCATTGGGAGCTCTGAATTCCTGGATCAGCCAGAGATAATGGACTAGGGCATGCTGGCGGGGTAGTGAGAATCCATTCGGGCGGACACCTGACGCTCGAAAGATCTCCCACATCTCATGAAATCGTTGCAATGCCAACTTGATGTCTCATAAAGTCCCTTCGCCTAGTTCTGAACGCCGAACTAAGTAACAGAAGTCTAAAAATGCACTCATGCATTGCACCAGCTGTGCTGGCACATAATCAATGATAGCAGGGATGTACACCTGTATGAAGGAACTTGAATGACAGTGTAACAACGGAGTACATCAAGACTTACTTTCATAAGTGCCTTCGAATTATCACCTGTCCATTGTTTAAAGCGGCATCCATGAGGGAAACGACACAAACCAGGAAATGGAAGTGCTGCTGCAATCCTAAGCCCTGATTCAGAATGTGTGTTATATATGCACGAGAGACTTACCAGCGATCAATATTGTCAAGAATTTCATTTGCTCGAGCCTCACCATAAGTTTCACTGAGGTACTCGCCAGTCCATTTGACCAGGTGATCTTTGAAACAGCCTTTGATGACCTGATGGAGAAGATCCGGTGAAAGCATCTCATGAATATCTGCATGGGGGAAATCATTTGTGAAGGGCTAACATGTTTGTCAATTTACGAGAGTACTATCTGACATGAAACCACATACCACAATGTCGTCATCGATACCATACTGATCCCATAGTTCGGTGGAAGGAAGGGTCTCAACTAGAATGTTGGTGTATTCATGTGTGCGGCGTTCGGCAGGGCTATCATTGAGATCTTCGGGTAGTGCAGTGCATCTGGGGATATGACATTAACTTGGCCCGGGGAAAACACCACAAAAATTGAACTGACTTTGCACACCAGTTTTGGACAATACCCACCAGCATGACTTGCTCCAGGTAATCGGCAATGAAAGCACTGAGGTCATAAATGACCCGACGGTAGTGGCCATCTGGACAACATCGCACCACAGGAGTGGTCATGCCATGCCGCAATGGCTGTAGAATTGCCGAGAGTGACGAGTGGAACAGCCGTCGTTTGAATTTTCGAAATTCAAGATCATTATCATACTTGCGCTCTGCTATTTAATTTGTGAGTGTCATGCCATCAACCCCACTCAAGTTTGGGAGAATGTATGCTTACATTTAGGTATAGCGAGGAATCCAATTGGCGTCACAGCATTTCGATGGGCACGGCGGACCGAGTTGTGGGGATTTCTGATAGAGAGATACAATGGATGGTATTCAACATGTCCTGTGGCCATGGACATGGTCGTTTTGTCACTTCCAAGTATGATGCCACAATACATGGCACTGTCGCAGGAGTTGTCTTCGGCATGAATTTCATCCTATAATAGTCCAGCAAAATTAACAATAGCATACAATGAATAATATCAAGGGCATACAGATTTACGCCAAGCATAGTTACCAGACATAAAATTTTTCCATCGACGCTCTCCATGTTTGTTGTATTGAATATAAGGTGAATAATTGAATTGCCCATCGAAATCAGGATTGTCGAGCATATTTTTAATGATGGAGTCAGGGTCATGATACCAGACCTGGTATTCATGTTGCTTCCAAGAGGGTGCGTCAGAAGGAAGCTCTTCCTGTGGTGAAACTGTAAAGCATTCCCAAGGTACATCTCCAGCTCGAATGGTGTCAATTGTGGTGTACACATCGCGGTGCGATTTGAAGGGGCTATCTTCTTCGTATTTTGCTGCCTTGAAAGCCCACAGCTCCATTAAAAAATTGATATTCGGCCCCGACATTTCAACCTTTCAGAACAGAAAGTCAGCGAGTAAAAATTGAGCTTGATCTGTAAATGGTGTCCAATCGTCGTGTGCTTCAGAAAATCGAGGGGAGGGGGGGCTTCCTGCAGGTATAGAAATGCTATTGGCATCACAAGGGTCACCTGTATCGCACTGTCAGACTTAGACTTACACATGACAACATAGTTAGCGTACCTCGTAAGTGGGGGTGAGTGGTAATGTGCGGCTGCTGTGGTTCGTCCTCTATGTTGAATGGTTCAAAATTTGCAAAAGCTTCTTCAAAATTGTTATCCATGAATTCCAACTCAGATGCCACTGGGATATGCTGTTCTTGTGGTGGTACCTTGTCTGATTGAAGTTTGGCCCACACACCATGCTCAGTGTGGATGTGTTTCGTCCAGCCTCGTTGACCCTTGAAAGTGCGTGGACAGCCAGGATAGGTGCATGGTAATTGATTGAGCATGTCCTGTGAATAGTGAGCGTCTCGAAGGATATGAGTGAGCGAGGATATGAGTTTGAATGTGCAAAGACCAGTCTCAATTTGAATGAAACAAGCCACAACAAAATTTTCAACACAACTGGAAATATATCAATGAAAAATACCCTCATGGCTCGACCTATCCACGCCAATGCTAACAGGAATCCTGCACAGATCCTCAAGGATGCAGCTCCCTCACGACGCACTTCCACTCAAAAGCAGGCCGATGACACCAAAGCTGCAGCCAAAAAAGCTGAAATGGAAGAGAAGGCATCAGAGATCCATCAAAATGGTGTGAGGAAAATTGCCGCCATGGAAGACTCACTGAGAAGACAGGATCGTGCTTATGGGACTGACTTCCCGAGAAACACACTTGAAACAAATACGATCAAGAGTGAGCACACATACTACAGAGACAATCAAAAGGTTAACAAACACACAACAGAGGCACACGAAGAAGACACTGACGAGTATGAATTGTCCAGTGCACACTCTGACAGTGTTAGTTCTGAGTTGCCCAGTGAGGAACCAAGCGCCCACTCAGAATCAGAAGATCATGGGAAGTCTCATAAAGCGAAATCACGCAAGAAAAAGGCAAAGAAGGTCAGTTTCAACCACACCCTGAGATTCATGAATTGTTTACAAATCAGACATCGTGATAGACAAAAGACAGGGCATTAAGGCAGGAAGTAGCAGCCAGCAGAAAGACTGTTGCAAGCACTGGTACATTGGCAAGGAAGCGTAAGAGTGAGAACGTAAACAGTGATATAGAAAGAAACGAATGGTACGATGAACTTCCCACATGAGAAATATGCTGATAGCCAAGCTTGCAGAATCCAACAACCGAAGTGTGCGAAGGGTAGTCAGTCAGCTAGCAACTTAAATCCTGACTGGCAGAGAATGGTTGGTCAGCTAGCCAAAAAAACAGCATGCGCAGACAGAATCAACACGAGCCTTATTCCAGAGGTGGATACTCCAGAGGTGGACCGATCTCGGTCATCTTCCCAAGCATCAAGCCGTAGCAGTAGACGTTCAACTCCAGAAAGTAGCAGTGACCTGGTGGTTGGAGAGTTTGACATTGACGAGCCTGAGGAGACAATTGCCGCTGCACAAGAGCACAAGAGCACTAAGGTGAAAAATGCGAAGACAAGTGCATCAGCCTCAGCTATATATGGCACAACTGCAGGAGTATGATTTCTCACCTCTTGACATCATTACATTGACGAAACACTTGTCTTACAGATGGGCCTCAAGATCAATAAAAAGGGTGCCGATGACGCTGTGAAGGAAGAAGTGAAAGCGGTGAAAATGTTAAAGCCGCAAAAGCCGCTGCGGAAGCTCAAGCTCGAAGACCTTCCTTTGCAGGACAAAAGCGACCGTGATGTTTGGAACCGCTTGGTTTGTGCGGTGATAGACTGGGCTGGTACCACTGCTGACCCATTTGGCACCAACGAGCATCCTGAGTTGTCACCGAAATTGCAAGAACTCTGGAATGTTTTTTTTGAACATAACACTGTGGACGTCAATGAACACCCAGCTATCAAAAAAATAGTGTGTTTGTCTGACTCATGTGATGCTAATTTAACCTACATGACCTTGCACTGGCAGGCTACCGACTGCTTGAATGAATGGCACAGCATGTTCAGCAAGGATGCTCTCAAAATTCTCGAACATCACTTCAAACATCCTGAGTTTCGACATGACCTTGAGGCCCGTGTCAAATTTGTTTGCGACCACTTGCCACGCAAAGTCAATAATCAAAAATGTGTTCCATTTATTTATGCAGACATTGAGGTGCATTTTCGTTCTCTCCTACTATAGTCTCCAACTGATGCTCAGCTTGTCTTTCTGCCGAAAGGCTTTTAAAGGAGCTTGGTTGTCACCAGAACTGCTGGAACTTGTCGCTGGTCACATCAATCATTGTGGGAAGACATTTGGTGTATTTGGCAAACCAGTTGGTGCTCTAGGGCTGGCTGCTGCTGCTGTACGTCTCACACTTGAGCTACATCTCTCGAACTAACAAATTATACCATTCAGTATCATTGTGCGCTGTCCCTCTACACTGATGGTGAGTCTGCCAAGGAGGCAGCAAAGGAAGCGAAACACCACGGCAACAGCGACAATGCAGGTGGGAAAAACCGACTTCGACGCAGCATGGGGGGTCTGTGACTATGCACTATGCAGAACAAGCCAGCGCTTTGCCTGCAAGCAAGTGGGATTCCATCGAGGAGGCATTGTCAGAGTTGATTGGGACAGATACAAGGTCTGACGATGGAGACTACTCTGATGATGACATTATGGATATTCGCAGTGTGGTCCTCCTCTCTGACAGCGAGGATGATGGTCCTCAACCCACAGAAGACTTAGATGGTTGTTAACTGTGGGTGGTACTAGTACTAAATGGTTTTGTGTATCAGTGATGTAACTTGGATGGTCTGCAACAAATCTGTTTTGGGTCTGTAAATGGTCTGATATTCATCTGGGTCGTGTCTGAAAGCTATCTGAGTCCGATCAGGTTCCCACAACCTTGCCTGATGCTGACTGATTCATCTGTCATCAGTACGCCATCTGCTGACCTGCATAGTCTGAAATCAGGTGATTCAGGTGGTTCAGACCACTTTACACTTTTCCTGATGTACACATTGCACATTGGATCCCACGCGGCCTGGACATGTTCTGCGATCTCAAGCAGGTGATCCAGGTGTGTCTACTTTTGGAACAAGAAGAAGAAGCTGAGGATGGAGACGGAACAGAAGAAGAACACATCAAGGCTGCCCGCAGAAAGATTCTGGACGGCTGGTATGTCCATTTGACTGCATATATGCGCGCTTTGACCACATATATGCATGCTAATCTCATTTTCAGTGATACTATCACTTGTGCACGGTACATGTGCACGTTCGAATACATCAATGAACATGCGCCTTACCTCGGGACTCTAATCGGTAGGAGGAAAAAACACGATGAGCTCACACAACTCATTGGTGAGGTACATATGTTTTTTTAACATCAATTGCAACTAACTATGTATTTACAGATGCAAAACATGATAAATCATACATGCTCGGAGGACTTAAGTCCCACATGGGCTCATATGCTGCTCCAAACCCTGACAAACAACTTATCTGCCCTCCGATCACTGATGACAGCAAGAATCGCGCCCAAATGGGTTTCAACCACATCCAGCTGGGCAAAATGCTTTGTCCCGCTAAGTATTTGGTTGAGTACATCAAGGATCCGCATGGGTATGTTTATTTTTCTCAATTTACTTGTACTAACTGTAATGACTACAGGATGAAGAACAAGTTCGACAGTGCATCATTAAAGGTGACCGCTGCCTTATGGCCCGCCTATCTCTATCCAGGCAACACTGTGGGCGAAGATTTCAACCCCGAGGATATAATTGAAGGGCTTTTTTGTGGATATCTTTTGGAGTGAGTATGTTTTTTTTTAAATTATATTGGGCAACACTAATATACTGTATACAGGTCACTAAACACATCTTCACATCCCCGTTGTCCGCGCTAAAGGCTGGTGTCTCCAATGGCACTCACGCTTGCAATGCTAAACTCCATGGGATGAAAGAAGTGGGGGCTGAGCATATCGCATATGCTGCAGTTCAGGCAAGTTTTTTTTTTCGCAGATTTAACTTACTCAGTCTGTATTTTACAGGCTCGCTTTGCTATTAGCTCGCTTGAGAAATGGAAAGACCACGACGGTCTTTTCTACTACACCAACTTTTATACTAGGATTGTAAATCTTATTCGGGGGAGGAAGGACGAGGGGTGGGTTGACTCCCTGCTAGGATATTATAACGAGTAAGTGGTTCTCTACACTATTCTCTTATCTAACATGTTCATGGATCTAGAAAATTGTTCGGGAATGAAAATGGTGCCAGACCTATTCATTCTGTGAATGCCAAGTGTTCCGAGGACGACGATATGATTGCCATGGAACAGCAACTCGCTGCATGTGCTGCACATGCTTCCAGATCCTCGGACACACCATCTGCACCATCTTCGGCACTTGATAATCAACAAGAGTCGTGTGGCAAGTCTGTCCCTCCTCCTCAGAGATCCCCCACTCCAGATCTTCCAACAGCCCAAGCACTGGTCAATACCCAAGAGGAACAGCGGCCCTCACCACTGCCTCCCTCATCTCCAGTTTCACCTGCACACTCCCCCACCCCTGAACCTCCTGTCGACTCACACAAGGAGAAAGTATTACCTGCACGCTCCCTTACCCCTGATCTTCCTGTCAACTCTCGCAAGCGCAAGCAAGCCTCCACACCCATTGCAGCCATTTTCGATGACAATAGCCCTCTGACAGAAGAGGATGAAGAGGTCATTCAGCCTACTAAGTGCAAATGAAAGAGTGTTGCTGTGCCACCTGGCAAGAAGGCTTCGAAACGCAAGTCCAGGAAATAGTTATTCAAGGTGAGTCACATCATTCTCGTAGTCTGCTTGATACTTATAATGTTCGCTTGCTTGTATTAGGTTCACTCTACCGCATCATTTTTAC
>MU179372.1:100848-125764 GCA_016767475.1 Suillus weaverae | reverse complement strand
TTTGTCTTCTTCTCCTCCCTAAGTCAGGAAAGTCCGCCAGACTTCCATGTACTCCAAAGTCCAGACTTCGTCGGACTTCGCATAACACCCTCGGAAGTCAAGGGCAATACTCGGGTAAGGGGCGCAGCGCACTAGCTGAAGCCAAAGCCCTTTAGATTCGTCTCTCGAGCACGACCTTAACAAGAAAAATGAATAGGGGCCCAATGACCGGATGTACTTGTAACACCTGACCTCACACTAGCAATGCCACCTGTGTGACACTGCTTATGTTACTACTTAGTAATGTTAGTACATATGCTACAGCATTACTAATTAGAGGGAAAAGGCTTACCTGCAAGACTTCAGCACTTGCACCAGTACTTAGGACTGACTTCATAGGTACATATTTTGTATTATATCAGCTTTTCTGGTAGTAGCTGTCTGCTGTTTGCTGGCAATAGCGGTTGCTTATGTGTTTCAACTGCCTACGATGTTGGCAACACCCGCTCACCTCTGTCACGGTCTCCCACGGTCACCACACACCTTTGCTCATCGTCTCCAATGATGAGCACGTATATACCCCTCTACTGGCTCAAATTTTGAGCTTTTTTTTGATTCTTATTCTTTAATAATCAAGCCATCGTTTCTAACATGTTTTGAAGGTATTTGGTTGCAGGAACGACTATGCTGGAGCACAACTTGAACAGGTGAGTCCTTAGCTTACTAATCTTGTGTGTTCTTGTTTCCTACCCAGCACAATGAAGCGGCTGCTAAGCTCTACCTCGCGACGTGTCACCATGACAGTTCTTCACAGCAGTGGCCCATGAACAACATCTGCTGGGATTCTGCGCATCCAACAAGATCGCCTCAATGCCAAGCACCAACTTGCTGAAGAAATGAGAAGTGAGTGATCAGTCCTTTCTGCCACTAATTCTCAACGGCAGAATAGCTCGACATGCACAGGAGGCAACACTGTCTGCTGAGGCAGCCCTGGAGATAGGATCCAGCATGGACACCACTGACGATACCTTTCACAACTATGACCACTCACAGAATGATATTCCTGCAATTCAAGACTCAGATGACAATGATAGCAGCAGGGATGATGAAGAATCCAGGGGTGCATATTCAGTGGAGGATAAGCTCTTCTCAGCATATGCGTGGGTTTGTTTGAACAGCAGTTGCGTCTTTCACACCTTCCTCTGCACATCTCTTCTGACTCATTTTTTAGTTTCAAGAAACGCTGTCATGATCAGCAGACATGTGCAATACGCCATGCAAACATGCACGATGCGTGGAACTTACAGCTACCCAAACTTGCCGATGCTTATCTGCACTGGAAGCACATTGGTTGGCATGACCTTGATGTCAAGTCTGAATTACCAGCTCATCAATTTCATATCAGTACTGTGGATGTGTTTGCTATGTTCTTTTTTTCAACGCAGAAGGTTAATAGCTCTCATCATTCATTCTGCTAGAGTTCCAGCCGGTCTGCACTATCACACAACACAACGAAGAGGTTGCAAATGCTGCACTGGTTTGTGTGGGCTTGCTCGGGTGTTCTCCCACTGCGCCATCTGTCGCTATCACCCTGCAGTGTCTAGAATTGTATCACCAGCTTCGACGACACCAATCATCTTTCAGCATTCAAGCTTTTGCTAAAGTCTTGTGTGCATTACATGATGTATGTACATTTCAGTAGTTTTGCAGCTAGACCTTCATACTAATCAATCAGGTCACTTTTGTGCCTTCATTTTGACAACAATTTTCTGATGCATTTGATGTCTATCTTGCCATTCTTCGTGAGATTCGATCACGCACAGATGCTGCCCTTGGCCGGACTGAACCAAACTGGCATCTTCGTCACAGTTGTCCAGCATGCACATTCGAGGTAAGGACTTTTCTATTTGGATTTTCAATATATCTAATGCTGTCTTACTAGCAATCTGATGAACCGGTGTGAGTGAGGAATGTTGTACTTTGGTAAAAGTAATTGAAAACTAGTGGGCTAAGTAAAACCTCTGGGTGCGAGTGTTCAGAGTCGTCCCAAGGAGATTGCTACTGAGAAAGTTCCTCCTAATGTGTGGAAGGGAACTGATAGCTGAAGAATTGAGCTTGATTTCCTATAGGGCGCGTGAGAGCGCGAGTCGTAGGGTGAAGGGTGAAAGTTGCATGATAGAAGTAGCGTGCATGCGAATACGAGAGTAGCACCGTATAGAACTGGTTTCGGAGAAGTTGAAGAGGATACAAGTTTGACTATTGACTAGGCGCCAACTTCAGGATGAGCAGAAATCAAGTAGATTCAAATTCTAACTGGTACTGAGGTGATGGTGGAAAGTAAAGTAGGTCCTCTCAAATGAAGCTCTAGACATCCAACTCTCGCTAAGCGGTTTCCCAGGGTGCGGTACTGGATTGGGAGCGCTATAGGTAATATTAATATGTAAGAATTGAGAGGTGAGCACATAGATGACATAGGGTGACGAGATATGATTAGTTATGATTATGCAAGGCTGAGACTCACCTATGAACTATAGGACAATTGGACAGGACATGTGGAGGGAGTGCACCAGACCTAGAAAGAGTGCACGAGTGCGTGCAATGTTGCTTGATAGTGCATTGTGTCATGCGTGACTACTTTAGTGCGCGGATGATGGATAGAGGTGAGGTCGATAGGAATATGTGTGATTATGAGCCCAGGAAGAGATGAGTCTCTACACTGGCATTGTATCCAGCATCGTTGAAGGCCATGGATGGCAACAACTCAGCCAAGCAAATGGCAACCGCAGGCCATGCAGATCATTGCAAGTTTACGAGTCGGTACATGATCACATCAGAAGACGTTGAAGTTTTCAAGGATGACATTCGCTTATGTCCAGGCGAATGGAACACTGACAGTGACACGAACACCCCTCTTGCATGTACTGACAACTGGAAAGCAGCTAATTCAACTACTGAGAACACTGTCAATATTTTTGAGCAGACAGGAATCTTCCTATCAGTGTGTCGACATGGGATGGTCCAAACAATTGCAGAGATGCAGTATAGCGGTGAACTGTATGTTATGCATGCAATTATGACATACCATGTACTAATGTATGTAAAACAGTGCGAAGTATCCCCTCGCTACCATCAACAAATTAACCAATATTTTTGGACACAATCAGGCCATCGGCAGTGACATTGGCTGCAGCTTAATGAAGACAGTCGCTGCAAGCTTGATCGGTGACAAGGCTGCAGACCACCACCTACTTCTCACTGTCAATGCTTTCCACGGACACGCTGGAGTAGGGGGTCCTAGGGTCAGGAAGGAGCAGAAGGTTCCCCAAGGGCGATTCCGAGAGCTTAGTCACCCAGAACGAGGCATATAGCACAGCATATGAGTACATACAAACCACCATACACTAGAGCCACAGTCGAGACACCCAGCGCTACTCCATCGTGGTGAACAGAGCGAATTCGAACCAATTCAACTTTGCATTCAGCACCTAGTCCTTGCATATAGTCTCAGCTCGCAGTCTTGGTTAGCTACCCGAATAGAACTTAGAAACCTTCAATTCAGAACGACAAACCATTTACAAAAAATCCGCAGCCTATTATGTCGCACTACATCTTAAAAGGCCTGCATACACTACAAAAAGAGCTGTGTCCTTTCTACCTTTTTACGTGAAATACTGAATGCCGGACACTGACAGTCTAAGACCCACAACAGAAACAGGACAAGCGATAACTAATGTTTGTTTAAAAACGAACTGGTCAATCTGGTCGAAAGGAACTTCCACTGTTTCCTCCCCACTTGACACACCAGAGCCATCCTCGCATAACACACCAAACTGCTCTAGTACCTTGTCACTCAGCAGCCTTACAGAAAGCGAAGATCATGACAAGTGCTTCCCATTCCCTGAACTAGACGTCCCAGAGCTAGACTTCAACTTACTGCCAATCAAGTCCCAACCACCACGACGTCACACAAAGACAGAACCGCTCACAGCAGCCTCTGTAATACCAGACTACGGACTAGCAGAATTCTTCAAACTTGCACAAACTAGAGCCATCATGCCCACAGAAACCCCACAAATCTTCCATGGCGATGGACTTGCATCAGAAAATCCGGCTGACTTTCTAAAGTCTTTCAACTGTGCAATGCGTGAACAAAAGGTGACAGTCAGCAGTGACAAGCTAGACGCCTTCGGAGACTACATAGGAACTGGCTCTCAAGTGGAGAGATGGTTCAAGGCCCTCACGTCCACAGACAAGGCCACATGGCCTGCATTTGTAACAGCATTCGAGAAATGCTGGCCACCAGTCACAATTGCGGAAAAGACAAAGGCCGAGTATGAGAGGGAGCTGTTAGATCTTGCGTTACAAGAAGAAGAAGTAGGGAAGAAGACGACACTCTATGGCAGAGAATGTTGGGCTCACATTGCATGGGCCATGAAGGCACTACAGCTCGCTACCAATGCAGATATAGACCAAGGCACATCAATGATCTGGCAAGTTCGTAGCAAGCTACCAGACATAGTGAAGGACCTACTCAAAGACGAAGAGTACACAGCATGGGCTGACTTTACGAAGGCAGTAATGGAGCTGAAGGGGAGCAGACTCGCAGAAAAACAGGAACAACACCTCAAGCAAACCCAGGAACTCAAGGAGCTACGTGCAGACCTAGCCAGAGTCCAACTGCGAACACCACAACAGAACCCAATCACCGCTCTCCAAAGCCAACTTAATAAGTTGTCGCTTAGTCCAGCAGCTTCTTTGAACAACAGCTCATTTTCACGAGTGCCGACAGCACCCACCAGCCAAAGTCCGCAGACTACATATAGCCGTCAGCCAACCATGTCCCAGCAGCAATTTGTCATCATGGAAGACGTAAAGACGATTGTTAGACAGCTCGTTAATGCCATACCGCAACAGCCAGACAGCCCAAGCGGCAAGACAGCATACGTGAACCAACTAGCACAATGGAACGCGAAGTGGGGCGAGAACACCCATGTCACGCACGAGACGGGATATCCGCTCAAACCAGGCACAGCGGCCATTAGCTCAGGTGAATGCTTTGGCTGTGGAACTCACGGGCACAATGGATGCAACTGCCCTTTGCCAGTAGACCACGCAGAGAGGCTATCACACAAGGAAGCAGCGTGGAGAGCAATCACAAGCAAAGTGTTAGGAGCATTCAACCGAACCTCAGCCACACCAATCTCACTCGTCATCAATCACACCCCACAATACAACACTGCATGGATCGAAGAACTCACTGAACAAGACAAGGGAAAAGTGGAAGGGTCAGCGTAAGGAGCAATACTATGCTGACCCAGGATAATGCAAAGATTCACGATGGAGGAACAGTCCTCACACGTAATGAGGCACCGCATGAGGACGTAAACCCATCTATACGCCCCGAGTTCCCAGCTACCCCAATAGTTACCTGTGTACCAACACCATTTGATGCAATCGACATCTTTGATTTGTATTCAGTGGGACACATTGAAACAACTAAGGAACAACTGGAAGCGAAGGAGGCAGTACCGTTCATTCACCAAATCACGCTCGAAGGACTGAAAGGAGAAGCAGTCAGAGTGCGAGCACTGTTTGATGATGGTGCCATGGTAGCAGCCATGTGCACATCAATATTCAACAAAGTCAAACACCGTCTGGCTAATTGGGGCCCATCGGAAAGGAAACTGAGAATGGTGAATGGGAACATTGTCAATGCCAATGTGAAATGGTCGGGGACAATAGAGATTGATGGAGTACGGGCAAACGGAGACTTCAAAGTCTTTAATAGTGGAGGTGGATGGGCATTTTTATTCGGAAAACCCCTACTGCAATCATTCAAAGCAGAGCACGACTACAAGTCGGACTCAATCAAGATCACTGATAGCTCCAAATCGGCAACCATACATAACCAAGTAGCACATCCTCGAGCACTACAATAAGCAGAGCATGGAATCAGCCTAACTCAAGACATTAAGCAACAAGGAGCTTGTAATGACATGGCAAGACTTACGAGGCATCCATTGCATGCACCCATGGGACAATGGAAACCGAGCATTGTAAACCCAAAACAACGAGAACAATGGAAGCTACGTCAGATATGGAACCGAGCCCGGAAAACGATGGGAGAGCACGATGCAGAGCCAGATTCTAAAGAGGAAGAGAGCAAGCATGGTCAAATGGTAGGGAGTGAAATACTCCCCTTGAGGGAAGTCAAACTAGACACCTCTCACCAGGAGAACCACGAGGTTGACAATCCTAAAGTTGCAGATCTACCAATGCCAATTCAAGTTCTAATAGATGCAAATCAAGCAGAACACAAAGGAGAGATTCTGGGAGAACTCCCAGAACTGCAACCGCAGGGACAGGACATCTATACCAGACACACATGGCCAGACAACCCAGCCAGAGTAGCAAAAATCCTGTCTGAAGTCACGTTAGGCGAAGATATCACAGCAGATGAGAAATGGCAACTAGAAGACTTTGTCCAGTGCAATGCAGACATCTTCGCATTGTCCCTAAAAGAAGTCAAGCCTATCCCAGATGGATATGTTAACCTTAATGTTCCGGAGACAACAACATTCAATTTACGTATCCACCAACGACCATTAACCCCGGACCAGTCTCGGTTCTTCAATGCCCGCATAGATGACATGATAGAAGCAGGAATCATCAAACAAGCACCTGCAGAACTTGTCAAATGCGCAGCAACCACAGTCATCGCACAGAAAGCCCACGAACCTTCAGGATTATCCTGGGAAGAACTCCAACAGCGCATCAACAAGCAGTGTAGAACTGCAGGAGAACCACCAGCGTTTGAACTCCCGGAACGAGACGTTGAAGCACCACTCAGGATACAACAGAAAGAAGCACCAAGAAAATGGCGTATATGTCAGAACTTCGGACAACTAAACAAGGTTACCAAAATCGCACCTATGCCTCAAGGCGACCTTTTAGCAAAGCAGCAATGTCTAAGCGGACATAGGTATGTGTCGGTTTTCAACTTCGCATCAGGATTCTACGCTCTCCAAGTTCCAGACAAATGGCGCCCATATTTAGCCTTCTATGTCGAAGGCAGAGGCTACTTCTGGTACAAAAGGATGCCTATGGGAATAACGGGAGCACCGACAATGTTCTGCAAAGCGGTTGCAATAAGACTCCAAGATTTTTTGGTGAGTTATGCTATGGAAATCTTCATGGATGATGGTGGTTGCTCGGCAGAAACATTCAAGGAAATGATGGAGAAACTTGAAGCCATCTTCAAGTGTTTTAGGGAGTGCAAATTTTCGATAGCGCCATCGAAAACTCGCCTCATGGTCACTGAAACAGAGTTCACAGGTGCCACAATAGGACCTGCAGGAGTTAAACCAGACCTATCGAAACTCACAGCAATAGTTGACTGGCAGCAACCAGAAGATGCACTAAACTTAGTATCATTCCTCAGACTTACGGGACACTATCGCTCACTGATCAAAGCATACGCTAAATGCAAAGCACTCCTTAGAGACCTCCTCAAGAATGTACCCCTCCCAGCGCAGTACAACAAGACAACCTACAAGAGGATAATGAGCGGTTACAAACTAGCAACCCATTGGAAAGCGGAACACACATGCACATTCCTACACCTCAAAACGGCAGTCACATCAAGACCGGTAGTACAAGGACCACGGTACGACAGATCCCCGTTTGTCCTAACAACAGATGGCTGTGCCGAAGGATTCGCAGCGGTACTATCACAGAAAGTCCGGACACAAACTTCAGAAGGATGATGGGTAGAGAAGCTACACCCCATTGGATTTGCTTTGAAGTGAACTTCAACAGCAGAGCAATGTTACAAGTTGTACCTCCTCGAGTTTGCTGCACTGAAGTTTGCACTGGATAAGTTCTCAAACACAGTTTGGGGTTTCCCAGTGGAAATAGAAACTGACTGCATTGCATTAAAAGACACCCTGCTCAACCCCAACCTCATGGCAGCACACGCACAATGGAGAGAAGGCATTCTATCCTACAACATCTCAGATGTGCAACACGTCCCAGGAAAACTTAATGTTGTCGCTGACCAGTTAAGTCGAAAATGGGAAGGACAGCCATGTGTACCTGGAGACGGAAGCGAGTGGACTGTTAACGAGGACTGGGAAGCACGCACCGGACTCATCAAGGACATCATGCACGTGTCAGAAATAGATCCAGCAACAGAAGCACTACAAACCCATTTTGCAAATGAGCCAGTATTCCAGGAAGTAGTAGAGGCCATCTACGACCTAAACCATAACGAAGACCTCAGTAAGAAGAAGCACGCAAGGCACCGTGCTTCAGAATACCTGGTAGATGAAGGTAAGCTTTGGTGACTCAGAAATAGTAACACATCAAGAGCCAAGTCAAGAGTTGAATGTGTTACTAAAGAAGAGGCCAAAGAGTTAGCTAGACAGACTCATTCAGAAGGAGGACATTGGGGACCCGACACAATGAAACTAACACTTTTAGATTGCATATGCAGCCCGAAACTCGACACATCAATCCTGGAAGCCATCAAAGACTGTGCTAAGTGTAAAAACTTTGGACCTACATATATACACTCACGGTTAGAACCTATCACCAGATGCCACCCATTCGAGCTCCTAGTAGGAGATTACCTATCCCTCCCTAAAGGGAAAGGAGGATACAGCAGGCTAGGAGTCTACCTTGACACGTTCTCCCAGCATGTATGGGTGTTCAAGTTCAGAAATGCGGGAACCATGAAGACCACGATCGAAAGTCTAACGCACATATTCAATGCGTACATAGCACCAGAGACATTCATGGCCGACGGAGGAAAGCACTTCAATAACGACGCGGTGAGAGAATTTTGCACATCAAAGGCAAGCAAACTACACACCGTTGCAGCATACTCCCCATGGATAAACAACCTAGTCGAAGGACCAACAAGCTGTTACTTCACGTCCTAAAGCGGCTATGTGCACCAGCCCTAGGAGAAGACAATACCCAGGAAGCATCCTGGGAGAAGCTTCCAACTTCCTGGCCAGATTACCTGGACGAAGCAGTCCACATGCTTAACCACCACCTCCTCCCAGCCCTCAAATTCTTGCCGAAAGAACTCTTGTTAGGCTTAATCATCAACACACCTCCAATGCCACTAGAAGAGAGTACATCAATACTCCGAAACACAGACATATCAACACAGATTGCGTACATTGAACAACAACGCCTGGATGGCTATGAAGAGGTCGTTAAGCATGCAATCAAGAGGAAAGCGGCCTTCAACAAGAAACTCCTGCAGAAACCACCCGGTGAAGTTATTTTCAAAATCAGCCAATTAGTTCAAGTTTACCGCAATGATTTAGATTACACATTCAAAACTGAATGGAAACTAATCCCAAAGTGGTCAGTACCACGTCGAATACAAGGACAGAACTTGAACTCATACAAACTGGAAACCCTGAAAGGTAGCGCGCTAATAGGAGACTTCAGCACCAGACGGCTACGCGCATTCACGCCAAGAGAAGGAACCAGACTCACAAGAGACCAAGATGCCTATGAAAGAAGACTCCAAAGGAAAGAAACAGAAAGAGATGTAGAGAGACCAGAAGAGGTAGTGGAAGAAGAAACAACAGTCGACGAAGAGGCAGAAGATAGGGATGATGAAAACGGGACAGAAGAAGTAGAAGAAGTAGTAGAAGGATAGCGGAAGGTGGCGTCGAGGGCGGCGCCAGTTGTTTTTGGGGGGGTGCATGGAGTAGGGGGTCCTAGGGTCAGGAAGGAGCAGAAGGTTCCCCAAGGGCGATTCCGAGAGCTTAGTCACCCAGAACGAGGCATATAGCACAGCATATGAGTACATACAAACCACCATACACTAGAGCCACAGTCGAGACACCCAGCGCTACTCCAACGCACACAACCGCAAATGTCAGCTTCGACATCATCCACTTTATCTTTGTGGATTTGGGCTTGAAGACTTGGAGACCTGTGAATGAATCTTCGTGGGCTCTAATGCCGCAGCATTACTCATACGGCACACTCACACTTTCATTATGTGCAATATCTTGACCTTCATTTTGATCAATGTGATACTGACAGATATCTTAAACTTAGTAAGTACTTCACTTGTGTGCATGCTGTTTCGTTATTCTAATGAAAACTAGGTCGCTTCCTTTTCAATAACTACCAACAAGCACTTACGATAATCGCTGACTATACAAAGGAGATTGAAGCTTATCGTGCAGTGTACCCTGATGAGGTACTGGACTTTGATTCTTGGATTGACGAAGAACTCCAATATCTCATCACTGTGGGGTCAGAGCCTCAACATGATGTGCTGACAGTTGAATATGTAGATGCACTTGAGAAGCTGGCCAAGTAGGAGTGAGTTTAATTTTATTTCAGTAACTAATGTACATGATTTAGCTTAATATTTCAGGAATGCTTTTAACTCCTCCTGCCAAGATCAATTTGTCTGGTACAATCAGTCATCATTTACACCAAACTCTGGCCTCAGCATTTCTGTGTCACAGGCTACAAAACAGGGACATGCAGCTTGCCGTGCTGCTGAACGCCAACTGCAAGTCCGGATCAATGTTGTTGAAGATCTCGAAATTCACCTTGGGGTATCTGAACGATGGACACCAGATCATGAAGAATATGTCAAGGCTCTAGAGTATAGCCGTCGCCAGCACTTCATTTGCACTGTCGAAGAACTTGAAAGTTTGGTTGTACAGTGTTTGTTCGAACTATTGAAAGCTAATCTTGCATCAACAGGTAAATTCAACATTTCATTCATCTGCTTTACTAACTTTGCTGATTTAGGATATAAACTATGGAAACAAATTTCTAAAGCCATTGTGAAGTGTTCTGGTGCCATCCGCACTGCACTCGACAAGTATAACAAACTTGCTGTCTCGCAAAATCCACGGTGACCTACCCTGCAATACAGTGAGGTCATTTCATATGCAGTACTTGGCGAGTTTGATCTTCTCAAACACTCACAACATGAGATACTCACCAAACCATGGACAAACCCCACTCACCGTGAGATGGCAGTAAAACATTTCAAGGTTCTCTGCGCTCGGGAGGAGATAATCAGGCTTAACATTGAAATTTGCTGGTTGCAAGCATGGGTTGACACCAAGGACACTGATATGGAACAAGCAGCCGCTGATCTCGAGTCAACCAATAGCCCACTTGCAGCTCAATTGAATATGCTAGCTCATTGTCAGTGCAGGATTAACACTGTACACCGTGGTTGCCTCATGCGCATCTATTGTTTGGAAGGATATACTGGTCGCACCCCCATCACCAGCTCAGATGAGGGTAATTCCTCAGATGTCGAGGATGCAGATGTTGAGGGGTTAGATGGTGGAAATGGCAAGGAGGCTGCATGTTTCGAAGCTTGTATTGAACAAATGTCGTGGTCACTGTAGTTAGTAGTTACAGATGGTCAAAATAGAACTTGATTTGAATGAAAGAATAAGGTATGTTAGAATCTTTAAGAAGTTCTCGACAGTAAGATCTTTAGGAAGTTCTTGACAGTGAGATCTTTAGTGCTTACCATTTGATACTTACTTGATGATTACATCTACGATACAGCGCATGTCTGCAATGAGTTTTCCACTTCTTTCTTTCTGTTCTCTCTGCACTCTCACTTCTTTATTTCTGCTCTTAAATGCCTAGAAAAGTGGCCAGCACATTTGTCCTGGAATCTGATGAACCGGATGGCCATCTGTTTCGGCCCCTTCACCGCTTGGCATACTTAGATCTTGCATTTTCTGATGACAATACAGACCTGGCGGTCAGTCTTTTGTCCACCATGCAATTGCGTGTACTGATCAATCTTTATAGCATGACTATCTTACATTCAAGTTTCATGCTACATTCGACTTTCGTCCTGGAGGTGGCTCTCATACTATCAACTTGAGAGGCATGCATCAAGGAAAAACTGGGAAGCACAGGGGTAGATTCACTGCCATCATTCCACCAGACATCTCATTGAAAGCTACAACATCTCACCCACCATCGCTGACACTTGTCAATGCCATCAGTAACATCACAACAACTCTTCTAAACAACGTCCTTCCTGATGTCCATGAGGAGCGGTTCAAGCAGTGTTGGGAGATGGTCAAACTGCCTTCTCATCTACATGATAGTAAGTCTTCCACATCTTGATTCTAATTCTAAATCTACCATCTACAGATGATTGCATCTCACCCTTGGTCTCAAGAACCAAACCTATTGGGCCCGTAGTTACCTCTGCTGCTCTGACGGGTTGGAGGCCCATGCCATCTACTTCCAAGAAATGTAAGTCTTGTCTCATCTACTGATTCTAATCACTAATTCTATTAATTTATAGATGATCATGTCTCACCCTCCGAGTTGGTCTCTAGCATCAAAACACCATCCTCCCAATCAAGTGCCGACTTGACAGGTCCAATGCCTTTGGGCAAACACGTAACTGGTACTGACCATGCTGTTCTATCCTTTGCGGACGCCAATATTTTCTTTCGAGCATATTGCCTTCCACGTGGGGTCCTCCATGAGATCCTTTCCTGTGTGAATGAAGACACTGGGTTTGAAAGGGTGAATTGGAGGAGCATTCTCATAGAGAATCGAATCAATGAGACAATGCAGTCATCCATTTTGAGTGTCATGGACAATATCCATGCTAGGGTCTATGGTGAGCTATGTATTTGTCTGAATATTCTAGACCATTCTGACAGGCAATCAAGTAGTGTTTTGGTTGTACTTGACGTCATTTACCTGTGCTGTTGTATGTAGCCCATTGCCAATGTTTGTATACAGTGACCAAGACTTCGTAATGGCGGCAAAAATTTCAAGGGACCCACTCGGAGCTGAGAATAAAAGCAAGGTAAGTCCATGTGCATCACTGTCTTCTCTAAATCATGGTTCACTCCACCACCAAGAAAGCCCAGAAAGCACCGAGGATCCATCCAAAACTCACGACATCTCAAAAAGCAGCCCATCGCAAGAAGTTCAAGTCACTCACGGAAGATGTTAACAGTGCAAGAGATGCATATCATCAAGAGGTTCAAAGCCTGTCGAAAAAACATGGATGGTAACTTGATGCCACCAACAGCTTACTTTTGAGCTCACTCACTTTCAGGTCGGAGCGCTGGACATGAGGTCAATTATATTTGGGCGGAAAAACTTTCCTTCACCGGCGTGGCCCAAACTCATGGAATGGATTTGTTTGCCAACAACTGATTGATATTAACGAGGGTATGTACATTATTGCACAACTTACAGTTTGTCTAACTATATCTAGGTCTTTCGAAAGGTGACTGCTGGAAGCTCACCGAGTTTGTTTCAGTGCACAAAGAAACACTTCAGCAGGATTACTCAAGGCTCACCATTACTCAAAAGAATGGTTATGCAGCAAAGCTTATCCAGACATGTGCTGAAAGGCAACAAGTGGTCCGCCACAACTAGTGTTGCTGCAGGTTTGGCTAAAGCCAGTTCTGATTCCACAGGCTTGACCGCTGTCTTGCTACTTAAGGGTCTTATATAATGTTGTGTATAATGACAACACTATTATACACAGAAGACGTCTTGCCAGTCCTTAAGTACACGGTCTACAACTTTTCTAGTTTTCATGGTAGATAACATGGTGAGTTCTTGGGAGGATTTAGATTGTTGTCCTCTTCTTGTCTTTGTGTAGTGGTACCAATGTAATACGATTTGGGTTCCTGTCTGTGTTCTAAAAAAAGGTAGGTATGTTTCACCCTAGTAGGTTGTGTTTCAACCTATGAAAGTCTGTTTCAACTTTGTTGTGTTCTCCTGAGGTTTGTGTCTCACTTTCCGTTGAAAGAGAGAGTCAAAGTATGTACAAGTAAAGCTAGACTGAGAGCTGTTCAATGGTTGTATAAGACGCAGTTATACAACAGTTAGATGAGACAACCATGACAATAGTTGTATAGCGATTGCGGTATACAACTATCTGATATTCCGATAGTTATATGGTCAACCCTAGTAAGGATCCGTATAACTTTATGTTTCAATGACGAAAGTCTACCCTTGATGTCAACAAGTCCCTTTAACGAATTAATGTAAGGATGGTGACGAGTATGGCTTTAATGATCAAAAGATTATAGTGTATACAGTCAATCCCCTGTAAGGCAGTGTATAACTATAAAAGGAAATGCTTGGTAAGCTTACTTCAAGGCACTACTTGGCCTGCACTTTGGATCTTATGTAATCTCACTTGTTTGAGAGAAGGTGCAAAGTGGGAAGTTATATTTTTTGGGTGGCAAAATGGGGCCCTTTTATACCTTTTTGGGATCCCCTTACATAAGCAAGATTGGATTGGATCTTGCTTTTAGATCTACATTACTATATAAGGTAATCCTACCAAAGCAATTACAAATGGGCAATTTACAAATGACAAGCTGTTTGAAATTGTGTGGAGCCATTTGAAATTGATGTGAGACATTTTGCCAATTGAGTCAATATGAGTCATATTGCCTTTTATGGCAATGTATGACTAAACAAATACAAACCAGTAAATTCACCAGTCACATGATGTGCTGACAAAAATAGTGGCTGAAAGAAACAAAACAGAAATAAACAGAAGTGTGGCTGAACAAAACCCAAACACAAATAAACAAACTGAAACATACAGAAGGTCACATGATCACTAAAAATACAAGGTAAGATCAATCTGAGAAGTGAGAAGCTAAATAAATCAAGGAAACTAGAGGCAACTCGGTGACAGCAAAGGACTAGACAATCTCTCGTACCTTTCCTTATCACACTTTTTATACTTTCTATACCACAGGTATGGTATTAATCGCATACCATGCATGACACCGCAACTGCAAAGTCACACTGCTTACATAATCTCAACTTGGTCCGGCTGATACAGCCATGGTAAGCAGCTGTAAACTGGCTCAAGCCAGCTCCTATGTAGATAATTTTAGCGTGATTTAAATTTAGAAATGAGATTAATCTTTCGCCTTCCTGCCTTCTTGTCTGACTTGGGTTTCTCCTCCTCATCATCATCGTCTCCACCACTCTCAGCAGCATCCTGATCATGAATGAAGCCATCTTCTGGTATGCCTGTTTGCTGTGCTGGTTGTGGAAGATGTTGGTGAGGTTGTTGATTGCCAGGTGGGGGCGGTTGCTGCTGAGGATCCACAATGACAGGATTTGCCAAATTGAGGTCCATGCGTTGGCACTTACACATTGTTGGTGAAGATGCAGTGGGGTTGTCTTGAATACTCTGACCGGAAAGGGAAGGTTGTTGGCTGTGATGAGCTGCAGTGTTGGAATACGGATAAGATGGAGAGTTTGTTGTAGTAGAAGTAGGTTGACGGCGATAGGCCATATGGGTTGTTCACCCTGTACGATGATGAGGAAGACATGTTGAAATCAAAGATAATGAGAACACAACTTGGAGGATGTTAGTGTCAGTGTGAATGGCATCCTAAAAAGGAATCGCTGATTTAGAATTGTGACATGGTATTGATCGATTATCACCAAGTATGCGACAAAGTCCAAAAATCCTATTTCAAGCAAGAAAACTATAGTAAGTGCTACAGGCATGCAGCTACTTGTGCATCCATTAACGACCATCTGTGCAGTTCATGGCTTCAAAAACTGTTGATTGCGGCCAAGGGAGCAAGTGCCAATGGGATGATGTAGTGATAAGGGCTGATCTGATGATCTGCACTGAGGCAGATGCAGAGGAAGTGGAGGCGAATGCGGAAGGGAAGGAGGCCTCATTGGGGTTATGGGAAAGGGTGAGGAGGTGGTTCAGGCCGAGACAGAATGCGTAGCTCAAGAGTAAGGCAACCACATACTGCAGTGAGTACTGGGATATCTTATAGTCGCTGAGAGCTTACCGATTGTCGTCTTGATAGTGTCATCTCAGTTATTCTGACCTATAAACACAAGCCATCAGCATTGTAGCAACACGTACTGTGTAGAAAGAAAATACGAACCTTGTGAGATCTGTACCGCAGTGGTCCATTGCAAAGAACTTGAGAAGGATACGTGACAAGAGCAAGAAGGTGTCAGCACAAGCATATATCTATGTGACCTTGACAAGGATGCCCTTATAGCGTGCCTTGCCTAGAATTCATCCAATAAAGTGATACCAGTTCAAATTGTGTGCTGCATGGGATATGAACGTGAGTGAGAGTATCAAAGAACAGATCTGCAGACAGTGTACATTCTGTGGCATACAAGTGGGGATTAGGGTAAATCTCATTCCTCTTATTCTCCAGCCATAGTCCACGGTCTGTGTCAAACACTTCCTTGCACAAGGAAGTAAAAAACTCCTTGAACACCCCACCACCATCAATTCCGGCCCTAATGAATGGCCATTCTCATCAGTATTTGTACAGTGGACATTTTATGGTTGTACGCACTCAGGCTCTCCAAACTGATCGAGAAATGTTATCATGATTGGGGCCCTTAGATCTGCTTCGGCCAGTCTATCATATCCATCTTGTGTGGTATGGCCTCTGCAAATGGATACATTGATCCGCCCATGTGTGTCCCTATTGCGGTTCCACTTATTGTTTTCTACAAAGCACTGGAAAATCAAAACACAAGTCTCAAATTGAATAGCAAATGGAATATTGTTGAGGACCCCCAGCTGAGGGGAAAAGTGTGAGAGCTGTCTCTTCGTCAAGGCCCGTGGTGCAGAAGACTTGTCGAGCTGCTGTTCTTCAAATCTGTGAAGATGTCGGTCAGCACAGGTTAGAGATGATAGATTCACAAGTACCACACACACAGCAGCATCTATGAAAGAGTTCATGTCAATCTGAGAGTTTACATGCCAGTGGTTCTCGGGCATGAAAGGTTTGCAGGAGCTGAAAGACACGGTATGAATTACTGAGTGACTCTGATAATATGTGTGGACTTACCCCTGTGCATATATAGCTTGTAGACATTTCATTATCTTGTCTTGTACACCTACCCAACGGAGATTCAGACCTGGCACACCACCCTCCTGGATCTTCGTCTGGTCATCCTGCCAGTAAAGAGTGAATGCAATGTTAAACAGTGCACGAGAAAAGACCACCAGTTCGTCCAAAGTCAACAATGTCTGGGAGTTGGAGAAAAATTTGTCATCACCCATCGTCAAGAGAGATTGAGTATAAAGCTCGGTGAGCAGTAGTAGAGGTGGCCATGCTGACGCCAGCGAGGGGTCTTGATTATAATCAGCATGATTCACCGCAGGAGATACAAAGACAAACCCATCAAGGATGACATATTTTCATCTTTCCCGAGTGGAGAGTTCCGTACATAGTCACAGTAAATCTCACGCACAAGCCTGCCCCCTCCATATAGTAGCAATGTACTCAGTATCTTGTCCTTCCGGGTAGGACATACAGTGCTGACCGATCAAACATACTAGGCAGACTGGGGCCTAGAATGTCAGTGTTGTGGGGAGTGAGCTTGGTGAAAACACTGCCCATAGTCTCAAGAGTCCACCCTGAAACTCCTTACTGGCAATCATAAAGCATTGATATCAGGGATGGTTGGGACTGGGCCGGGCAAAGCGCACACTGTCAGCTGTTCACTGTGCAGCTGGTGAGAAACAAATAAAGCATTGAAATCAAAATCAGCACAACAATGAGCAAGATAGTGCAAGCAAAGGCAAGAGGCGAAACAGATGGCAGACAAACAAAAGTCAGATAAGAAGTAAGTGTCACTTGTCATAGATGATAGCAGTGTCCTCCATATTGTCATACTCCTCCTCTGCAATGGCTCTGAGAAGAGTGTCATTTGTGCTGTCAGTAGATGTCAAAAGCTCGTTAGAGCCTCTGTCATATACCACCCCGTGTTCCATGTCCCATTGAGAGGCTGCCCAACCTTTCATAAAGTTAAGCCATTCTTTCTTCAGGAAAAACTTGACCATCTGCAATGCTTCCATCAAAATGGGGCTGAGGCGATTCCTTTTTTTTGTATGGGTTTTGCTACTTGATGAAAATACCCACTTGCAAGGCACTGCAGAGGCTTGTACTGGGGCGTAGTCCATGGCAATTGAGAATATAGTTGGGAACATGGACTGTGAAGCCTAGTAAACAGCTCATGGTTAATGACAAAGGGTGTGACTCGAAGAGGTAACAAACTCACATTCCAAAACCTAAGTATATCTGTTCCACGAGGACTAAGTGTAGCCGTGGCATATGATGTGAACTCCTGATCTACCGTTTGACCACTCTTGTGGTGATGCGGCCCATGTGCATGCGCCGCAGGAAGTCCATAGTGATGTGAGCCTAGTGTGCGTGGCAGCAGTCATGGAACCACTACAGGTTGAGAATGCGCAGGATTAGAGTTTTCCGCTTGCTTGCTATGCATCTGCAAAAAATCAATCCAACATCGTGCTTTATTTTACTACAGAGACATACCAGCTTCAAGATAAACTCCTTGGCATCCTTAACACGGTCCGCCTCCCATAGACTGTCCATCCAAGACATCCACATCACAGGATCAATGACTACAAAAGTAATCATGAGATCAATATTTATTAAAACAAAACACAGGACTGACACATAGCGACAGAATAAGCATGTGTCGCACCCATCTGGTCGGTGTATTTGCTTGCCCAGATTAAGCCTATGTTGACGATAGGCTTACAGTGAGGTATGTGCAGGCCAATAGACTCCCAGCCATTGATCAACTCTTCAAAAGTTGGAACAGCATGGCTCAGCAAGGGAGTGCTTTCACTGGAGAGTTTTTGCTGGGCGGTGTGGGGTGCCTGGTATGAAATGGTAAGTTGGATCATGAGCTTTGAATGCATCAGTACTTACCTCCAAGATCACTTCCAGGTCCTGGAGAAACTGCCAATCCATCTTGCTCAATCTTTTCTCAAATATGCTGCATTGAGTCCAAGCATCAAAAAAGGCAGTTACCACCTGGGCCAATATTAGTCTATGACGTATGTTTAGTGGTGTGGCATCTTACCTGCTGCAGTGTCCGCAAATGGTTGATCATAACATAGACCGAATCCCATCTAGTGGGCTCATCCAGGAGGAGTTCTACGACCAGGAGCTGTATAAGGTCACCATTGTCATCTTGAAACCACCCCTCCTCATTACCCCTAAGGATGCAGTCACAAAACCTGTCACGCCGCTGGTTTGATGCACGGATCAATCACACAATATGCCTGGCTCGTTCAAGAGGCTTAGCTTGCACAGCCTGGAGGTAATCAACTTTCTTGATGATCTGGTCTTCAACTGTCCATGTATCGGCTACAGTGGAATAGTCAGCAGCAGCGTATTCATCAATAATATGCTTCATGCATATGTTTATCACGTGCAGGAAACACGGTATCCTGTGTTCAACAGGATCAAAATCAATCCTGCATTGCACAAGTAGGTTGGAAAGCTCCTGCATTGCGGTATGATTGTTGCCCGCGTTGTCAAGAGTAAAATGCCCAGTCTGAACAATGTCAGAGCATGCAACACAATATAAATAAGTACTGACCTTGGCCGCAGTGTCTGCACGATCGAGGAGATACAATATCATAGAACCCAGAGATTGTCCATCATGACTTCCTGGAATATGGTGGAAAGCAAGGAGGGCGGTCTTTAACACGAGCATTGAATCTTGGTTGGCCTTGGCAATCCAATGAGCTGTAATGGCCATGAATGGCCGGAGCTTTTTATCCGACCACAGGTCAGATGTGAAGCAGACTTTTCCCTATGCATTCTAAAAGGAATAAGATACTTCGTAGGACACTTGGCAACTATGAACTTACAGCAAGATCATTCTTCAACGTCACAAAGTATTCCTGCCATTGCTCAATGACCATTTCACGAGCCTTTGTGAGGTGAAATAGGCCGGTCTCACCAATTTCTGGGTGCAGGTATAAAGGGTGCTATGAGTTGGATGGGGACGGTCAGTTGAAATGAGTGTAGGAACGGTCATGTTATAAGGATAGAAGTTGAGCGAGGCGGATTACGTTTGAGCAATGGGACTTTCTGACGGACTGAGTGCGTGAATCGAGCGGGAGGGCAAAAAAAGACTGATTCTATCAATGTACATGAGCGTATTTTAACTCGTGAAAGCAAGGGTCCTTGCCGTTAGGCAGAACGGGAATTAAGTGAGACGGAGAGTGGTGGCGTTGAGCCTGAGCGGTTGAAATAGGAATGAAATGGTAGGTACGAGAATGTTTTGAATAGGTGTTGGTAACGGGGGCGGTGCGTTGAGCCCAACATAACGAAAGTTGCGTATGATTTTGACCGTTTTGAGCGTGGGTGGACGAGAGTGATGAAATATAACAAGAGAAGTAGTGTAGCTGGGCAGGGAACTGTGTAAACGAGGGTAGTTGACCGTGCTGGTCATCGACAAAGGTGAGATAATGAGTGTTAAGAAAGGGGTATGTGTCTGTGTGACTCAGATGCGAAGTGTGATGCTTCTTCGCATCAGTGAGTCACATGGATGACTAGACATGCATCCATGCGTCTCGTTCTGAAGCTGTAGTCGGGGCATAGAGGATATATGATCCTTACACAGGAGATGGATGAGGCGCCAGAATTCAGGGCACTCAATCATATTTATTGCCTGGGGGCGATTATTAATAGTGGCTGTAGGCACAAACTGCAACTCACCTGATCATTGGCAACAATAAACTTCACAATTTGACGATGCATTTTGTCAAGCGTGAAGTCCAGAATTTGATCTTCTGGTGAGCAGGTTCCTACCAGCAAGGCGCCAGATCCCTTGTTAGGGGGAGGACCAAGTGATTGCATTGTGCAAGGCGATTTCTTGAGCCATTCACAAAGGGTCTTCAGTGACCACCCCTCAGCAAGGCGTTCATTTAGATCTTTTATCTGTATGCACCAGCCAAAATGCTCTGCCGCTTCCAGATAAAGTTTGGTGTGGTGAGTGAAAGCATGTCTACAGGGAGCTGAACTGGCCATTGAGCCTGCATACACCATGACCTTGTGTGTTGTGTCAATCTCATGCAGTGTTCTGGTGAAGGGCATGAGAAACAACAAAAGATTGCAGACACTATACTTACTTGCATGGGATGCAAGTTTTGCTCTTAGTATCGGGGTCAATCTGATAGAAGTGATTGATATCAGTTGGCCCTTTAGTTTGCTTGAGGTTGCCAGTGGCCAAAGGGTCAGTGCAAACAGTGCTGGTGACAGTCTGGAGTGGGCTTGGATTAGAGCCTGCAGGTGCCATAGAGGTGGGTGCAGGAAGATTTTCCAGTTCCTCTTCATCCCCTGAGACATTGTCGAGGTCAAAGACTTCACCCTCATCTGGACCAGCATGAGCTGCATTGCTGGTTCTGTACCTAACAGGAAGTTGTTGCCGATGGGGGTGTTGAAGAGTGGTAGCATTTGCTGCAGCAGCAGCAGGGATGGCAGCAGGGATGGCAGTGGAGATGGCAGTGGGGATGGGGATGGCAGCATGGATAGCAGTAAGGATAGCAGCAGAGGCAGCGGGGATAGCAGAAATGGCAGCTGCCTGGGCCTTGTTTTGCCCACGTCCACCACCTTGCATTTGTGGTAGTAGTAGTGATAATCCAATGATGAAACCGTCTGTCTATATAAATATTCTATCCGAGAAACCCCAGAAAATGTGTTGGGAAACCCCAAGTGTATGCAATAAGTCATATCGCAGGTGACAATGTAGTGGAATAGCGCAGGGCATTGATGAAAGGTCACCCATGCAGCATGTGATAGCCTGTAGGGTGGTGATATGAATTATATGATATAAGAGAAGCGAACAGTAAAGTGCAACATACAAGTTTGGCATGTGTCGGATGACTGACAGGGAGTGGGCGAAATTGGTCTTCTTCATCTGTTTTCCGTCAATGAATGCTTGCAAAGCACTATGATTTGGTAAGGGTTAGGGTGGGGCGAATCTCACTTGATGAAGGACATACCTGGAGACTAAAGTGAGTTGGCTCCATGTGGCTTTCTAGATCGCCATCAGATAGATAGTAGCTTGAGAAAGGAACAGCTTACCTTCATCCTCAGGGTTTCGATTCCGAACCCAGATTGCAAGGCAGTAAAGTCATCTACCCTACTAAAAGGTTAGCGATACATTAGAAAAGGGTCCCCCATGCGGCCTTCATGTAGGTGCAGATGACTACCACTCCTAAAATTTGATCACCGCGCACAGACCCTTCAGTCACTTCTACTGCAGAACCTGTTGATAGGACATGTACATTGGCCTGCAAAACCTGGTGTACAGGACACTGGCCGGCCAATGCACTACCTGTGTAGGCCGGCCATGCAGAACCTTGCAGGCTGACACCTCATACAGAAAATGATATCTCTGCATTAACTGTGTAGACCAGCATGCAGAACCCTTGTAGTGAAGCCTAAGGTGGTTGGCCGGCTGAACATTGAATGTGGGCCAATGGGCCTGTCTTCTTGTACAGTGTGTATGACATGGCTGGCCAGCCTGCTCCTGCCCTATTGTTCATTAGGCCTGCTCCCCCTACAGGACCAATGGGCCTGCCTTCTTGTACAGTGTGTGTGACATGGCCGGCCGGCCTGCTCCTGCCCTATTGTGCATTAGGCCTGCTCCCCCTACAGTATGTGGAGGGTGGCTGGCCAGCTGAACATTGAATTTGGACCAATGGGCCTGCCACCTTGTGCAGTGTGTATGACCATGACCGCCGGCCTGCTACCCCTGCAGGTGTAGGGTGGCTGGTCAGCTGAACATTGAATTTGGACCAATGGGCCTGCCACCTTGTGCAGTGTGTATGACATTGCAGGCCAGCCTATTGAACATCTAATTTGAGCCAATTGGCCAGCCTGCTTTGACCCTATGGTGCACTAGGCCTGCTTTGCTCTGCAGTGTGTAGAAAGTGCACTTAATCTTACTTTGAGGCTGCATAGTTAATCTAGCATTTCAGTAAGCAGTCCAGAAAGATTTGCTGATAATTGCTGCATTCTGCTGCAATTTTGGTTATGTTGAGTTTGAGATGAGTGTGTCAAATGATGCACTATGCCAGTCCACCCCATACAGACTGCACAGTAAGACTCAAATGATAGACAATTAAAGTTACTCTACTACATAATGACTGTAGAGATTGTCTACCATCTAAGCCTCACTCATTTCAGATGCCCATCTTCTATGTCTATGAGTGAAAACAAGCAACAGGGCAGCTGCCCTGATAGTGCTCTATCTCATACGGGCAGCCTGCTTTTGCAGCCTGCATTGCTGGGCCGGCCAACCTGCCTACGACCTGCACTCGAGCCGGCTGGACAGGCTATGCAGTCTGTATGGGGTGGACACAGCCCATAGTGTCATTTTAATGCATTAAATGAATGCTAGTTACAAGACTGATGTAGTGCATTAACAATTGTAACTACCAGACTTTAATTTTAAATTTAAATCTAAAAAGTAAGGAGCGATGGGTGGGAGAGTCTCTCGCCAGCTCACGTGGTTTCCGCGTATTTCGCGTATTTCGCCAAAGGCCACATGGTTTTCGCTTATCTCTTTTTGGAAGTTGGAAACTCGCGTGGTTTTTCTTGCATGAGCTTGCTAATATTATCTTAAGCTTAGTGAGAAAAAAAATGAGATTTGAGAATTTCGAGAGGCTGCGTGGTTTTTCTTGCATGAGCTCGCTATCTTAAGCTTAGAGTAAGAAAAAAAAAAGAGATTTGAGATTTCGAGAGGCTAAATTCGACAGAGTCCGAAAATGCTCCCAAACGCGATATAGTGGACAGTGATTTTCATGCCTACTGTGCCGCGGGAACAATACGGACAAACAACACAGCTTTCCTACTATAAGGGAGTGAGCATCGAGAATAGCGAAAGCATTAATAGATTTTGGTTACACAATTTGTTACACAACTTGGTTACACAAATCATTACACAATTTGGCTGCTGCTTTTGCAAAGACTTCTCGAGTTAAATTGCCTTCCCCTGCAGCCAAGTGTAACAAAGTGTCATACACTTTTTGTGGGTTTCAATTCTTATTAATAATGATGGATGGATGGAAATTGACTTATTGATGAGTTCAGGCAACTCACATTTTGACCTTGCTAAACAACCATTTCAATAACAAAGATGGACAGAAATGCACCTATTCCGTGAGTTGCCAACTATATATGTGCAAGGTGCATGATGCTAATGTCTGCACATGTCATTTAGGAATCAAGAACAAATAACCCCCGAATGTGATCGTCACTCACAACGGGAACGGGATAGACTCAATCGACTCCAGATGACATCTCCTGCCAGGTGAAATCGTCGCCATGCTACACACAATAATGAAGACATACCTCCACCTGCTGTACCTCAGCCAAATTTTGTGCCAGTTAATATACCACAAGCGGGGCCTATTCCACGACCTTTTGCATGGCAACCTCCCCCTAATTTCCCTCATCAACCTCTACCGGTGGGGCAGTATCCTGGCTTGCCACGTAATGTGATTGCACATGTGCAGCGTGCTCATGCTCTTCCTCCAGTTGATTATAATGCACGTTTGAATGAGCAAATGAATGCAGCTCAAAACAATAGGCGTGGTCAGCGTGATGTTTGTCGGCGACAGGACAGAGATGAGATAAGACAGCAGGTGCAAGCAGAGCTTAGGGCAGCTGGGATGCAGCCCCCACAGCAACCTCACATTCCTAATGAACCTATTCAACCTGCTCCTCCTGTATATGGTGCTATTCATTATGAGGGTGCAGTCGGTCCTCACAACTTTGATAATCCTCTCCGCTACTTTGCACCTAATCCTGCACCACCTGTGCATGCACTGCCTGAACCTGATTATCATCAATTTAATAATCAGTTTCAGCATCATTTCCAGGAAGAGCAATTATTAGAAAATGAACACATTAGACAAGCAGAGGAAGCATTTCATCAGCAGCAATTGCAGCAGCAATTTCAGCAGCAGGAAGCTGAGCGTCTCAATAGAGAGGCTCGGTATGCTCTGGAGCAGCAGCAGCATGAAGCTGAGCGAATGATTAGACAGGATCAGGATGCTCTTCGCTTGCAGCAGCAT
>MU179372.1:36905-95859 GCA_016767475.1 Suillus weaverae | reverse complement strand
GCTGCACCCACCCAGAGAGAGTGTTTGCTATTTTCCCTGAACATGAACAAGGTTCAAATACAACCAATGTAGTATATAGAGAAGTCCTTAGAGGACTTACAGATCCTATTGGTGATTGATTACATATCATGTACTTTATATATATATAGAGAGAGAGCTGACTGATCTTATGCATTGTGTACTTTTATATGTGGCATAGTAGATTGTACTTTTAGTTTTGTAAAAATGCTGCTCAAATTGTAATTGATTTTAAAATCCACCATGATTGATTAATAAGACCAAGGTGCCGCAGGCACCTCCCAAAGGAGTGCAAAGCACTCCTTAAAATAAGAGTATCAAGTATCAAGACAATACCAAGGTGCTGCAGGCACCCCAAAGGAGTGCGAAGCACTCCTTTGGCCTCCTGTGCCGAAGGCACAGTGATTATTAGGATGAAGCCTTGGCGCAGGAAGCTAAAAAGGAGCGCTGCGCGCTCCTTTTGCTTCCTGTGCCGAAGGCACAACGGGTGTGGACTCGTTAAAGTCTAGTTGTCTACCAACACACCAAGGCAGAATATAATCCTAGCTAAGCCTAGCTAACTACTAACCACCAACCACTAACCTTTAACCCCTAACATCTAACCTCTAACTTCCAACCCTCTAACATCTAAAATCTAACCTCTAAACCCTCCAAACCAAGTTTAATAATTATAATAAAGTAATGCATCATTAGCTATTATTAGCTTACAATTGTTAATGCACAACCTATATCTTGTAATTACAATGATAATGCATTATTACCACAGGATCAGGTGGTGGACAGCCACCCCCCTGTGGTCCCCCATCCCATATAGGCCAGCCTGCCTTTGCTGCCTGCATTACTATACCGGCCACCCTGGCTGTGACCTGCAATCAAGTTGGCTGGACTGTATATGCAGTCTGTATGGGGTGGACAGCCCCCTGTGCTGCCCCATTCCACATGGGCCAGGGTGCCCTTGCAGCCTGCATTCCTGCAGCGGTAACACTAACCTCACCTTGCACATTTAGAAATCAAGTAATTACATTATGAAGCCCTCTCCGATATCAACTTGTTATACTCCATTTTCCTTGAAAACTCTTTGTGCCCTCAGCTGCAAACTCAGCCCACATGAAAGCCTGCTTTTCAGCATATGCACTATGCCCATTCTTGATGCTTTCATCTGCCCTTGCTTGCCACTTTGATTCCTGGTTCTGAAACCACCATACTGTCCAACACATTTCATGCTGCACCAACTTCAGCTCTTCACTCCAACGGTCATACTGTGCTTTTGCTTTCAACCAATTGACTCAATAAACTAGGAATGGGATGGGGAACATAAGCTCATCAAGGTGATAAAAATCAAATAAGATTAAAACTCACACTCATACATCCACTCACTCTTCTGACTATTCACTGCACTGTTGATTCTCCAAAACCAAGCCAGCCTATCAGAACCCTGACCATGCCTGTTTTCCTCAGTGACTTCTTTGCTCACTGCAAGGTCCTCTGCCTTTAGAGATTGATACAAAGTCAGTGTATCAGAGTCAGCCCCTAATCGTTGCATTGCTGCCCTTGATCAACGGTATTCTCGAGCATGTTTGTTAATGGCCAGAGTGGTTTTTTGAAGTTCCTTTGTTGATCTAGTACCCTGATGATGGACTGATTTGTTGGAGTGCAATTTCTCTCGAAACACCACAGATCTGTCACCAAGGGCTTGACGAAGCTTTTCCAGGCAGTCATTTGCTTGACCCTTTAGAAGCTCTAGTTCTTCTTGTCGTAATGGCATAATAATATCATCCATGATGACATCAGATGCCTCCCATGACGGCATCCAAAGTTCTGCAACCTCTGCAGGTGAGTCAGCATCATCTCCGAGGTCCAAAATACTGTCTTCCCCTGGATCTTCAATTTCTGGAAAATTATATCCATCAGCCTCCTCCAGGCACAGTTCAGGGTCATCCTGTTGCAATCCCTCTCCGCCCTCCAATTCCATACCATTTGTTATAACCATTGCTGTCTTGTGGAATTTATTAATCCGAGACAAGAGCTTCTGTCTTTTTTCTTCTATGATGATTCTCTGAGAAGCAGTTGGATCCTCCGACTGTTGTCTTATAGAAGATCTCAGGGCGTCTCTAGTAATACAATTTGAGTCAATCATATTTTGTGAACTTGAATATCTTACTGAGCATTTTCAATATTGATACCCTCAATCAACCATGCCACTGATCCAGTCCTACCATTGGTGGACAGTTCATTTTCAGTCAACCTTAGCCTTATTTCAGCCATAGTTGGAGCTTTTGATGATTTACAATCAGCATTAAATCAAGATTCAATTTTACCAAACCTACCTTTATCCATCTTAAGCTGATAGATGTCAAGAAGCTCACTGCGGTCAAGAGCTGCTAGTTCAGCTTTCTTCTTCCATTTCTGGACATCAGCCGGATCAAGAGAATTTGTCAATTCTTCATATGGACCCTGAGTGTTGTTAACACCCTGTAAGGCTTGATGATACTTTTTCAGTAATGATTTGACTATTTAAATGTCTTGTCAGTCAAAGGTAACATTTTGGAAGCAAAGGGGACTTGCCAATTCCAACCAGCTTCTTCCAATTAGAATCCCTCATGTGGTCATCCAGGACTTCCTTTCTGTGAGAAAGAGTCATGGATCTGGCAGTGGGGGAAATCTTGTTAAATGGGGCCCAGAGGGTCTCCAAGATTTTGCCATCAATATGACCAGCTCCTGTAATAAAATTGAGGCTGAATCTGGCAAAGCACAGTAGCTTATGGGCGCTCAAATGAAACTTGCCAATTGCTGGCAATATTTTGATCGATTGCGAAAGAGACAGGTGATAGCTCTGATCCACCCGTTCATGGAAGTGGATGCTCCACTGGCATGCAACATCATAGATTATGAGTGCACTGCCAATATCTTCCAATGGGTATTTCAACGCATTGCAAATGGAATAGTCCATGTTCATTTGCCTAACTACATAGTCAGCCCAAGGTAGTAATACAACTATGGAACCACATACTATTCTCCCTTCTGAAAGTCTACCACAGCATGAGGAACAAAACATCCATGCCTAGCACATGCTGTTGCCCCAACGCCTGTAGCTCTTAGGTTGCTTCTCTGAACATTGACTGCATTCACAGCACGGTGATTGCTACAAGATGATTTCTGAGATTATATTAGACGACATTTCCAAGGAAACATGTCATGAAATATGACAACTCACCTCTTTCTCTTTGACAGACTCTGTTATGTGAGTTTCATAAGGCCCCTCTGTTACCATGTATCCCTTTCCATCTGCCAGTGAAACATCATCTTCCGGAGTCTTCATTTTCATATGTTGCGCTGTAAAATTTCCATCGACAACATATCTTTGCATGACCAACCAACTACATCCACCAAAATTAGCTCATTTAGCAATTGTTAATGATGGAACTTACTCATCATAGGAATCCTTCCATGAAGAGGATAAGTTGATGCCAGGTTGGGGACATGCTGGACAATAAAGAGCTAAATCCCCTGGGCCAGGAGATCTGTCTGTCTCATGTCCAAAACCAAACCGTATTCTATTCATCAAATCCCTCCATATACGAGACACCCGCATAAGTTCATGGTAACGATCCTTTTTATCATGTAAGCCTGGAGTACAATAATAAAGAGATCACTCACAGGTATTTTATGAGGGAAAGCATTGTCTGTGAAACAATGTAGCTTTTGATAGAAACTCATGGCTGAGGTCTTGCACTCCAAAGCATCTATGAGGAAGTTATCTAGAATGTCGAAGGTGAAAGCAGATTGAGGGCGAGTGATACTGGCAGGAAATAACCTCGCTTTTAGGAGATGTAGGTGTCTGTCCTTCTCAGCTCCAGGACACTGACACCAGGATACACAGTGTGAGTAAACTCCAGTGGAATGCACAATAACCAGGTTGGATAATCCCAACTGAGTTTCATGCATAGTATCCCCTTCTCCATGTCCAAACACATCTTCCATGGCTCCAAGATCTGACCAGGGTGATGGATTTGACTGCTGCAACAAATGAGGACAAGGATGTCCCCCATGACCAAGATACACTATATATCCTTGGTCCTGCAAGGTGGTAGACTCGTAGAACTTGCGGTTCCAAAGTTGAAGGTTGTGGAATGGATTGTGTTGGTGGGCTTTAACTGCACATGAGGGACACCAAGCATGCTCTCCTGAGCAGGACAGACACCAAATGAGCCCCTCTCCTATACAATCCTCACATTGCCCATCATTGATCAGCTGTTCCAATCCCAACAACACTGAAACATATTCATCACACCAAGGCAAGTATTCCCAAAGGAAATCATTTTGGGTCTGCAATGTTGGCCAATTTTTGAGAATAATGATTTCAACAAAACTCACTTTGGTTTTTCATTGAATATCATTTGAGCCTCCTGTACCAAAATCACCATATACCTCTCTGTCACATTCCACCAGAGAATAATCTTCAATATTTTGTTGGTGTTTTTGTTTTGACGGTGAGACTGGCTCTATTTCACTGTCAGAGTCTTCATAGACAATTGAAGCATTGGCTTCTCTCCATGTATCTTTTCCCCTCCGAGTTTTTGATGAGACATAAGTATATTTGTAAGCACCTTGTTTTCTCTTTGTTGGGCGAGTATCAGATGAAGATGAAGCTACTCTGAGCCTATTACACCTTGGTGTGATTTTTGAGCTCATCGAGATTATGAGTTACAAAGGCTGCAGTGCAACATGATTTTTTGCATGGCTACATAACCTGCCCCAAAAAAGCAAATATTTCCGGGATTTCCCAGTACTATTTTCTACCGCTTTTCTGCCTCTTACCCTTCTGCCTCCTTCCTACTAACTCTAAAAAGAAGCTCTGCATGGGAAAACCTGGCCTTGGCACTCCCACCCTGTTGTGCACAGCATCCTTCATAAAGTGGGCGATTACAAACCATTCTCCATTAAGCCAGGGGCCAACAGAGTGTTCTAGCACCCTTCCTGAGATATAGACCATTGTTCCAGGGGAATAATCGAGCTCTGCATTGAGGTCTGCCAAAGCCAATGTTGCATTGTGGTTTCTTCCCAGACTGACCAGAAGATCCAAAAGGGAAGGAGATCCACCCCCATCTCTGTGGCTAGATGTGACCTGATTAGCAATGATTTCAAGCCCTGAAAAGATTGAGGGCCAAGAGTCCACTGGGGCAGATTTTTTTTGGGGCCGTTGAACTTTCTTAATGACCTCAGAAAATGCCGAAATGCCAGCTTGGAAAAGATCCGGTGCCACCACAGCAGTGATAGCATTCCATAGAACTTCTGATGTTGTCAAAGCTGCTAGCCATTGTTGGACCTTCTCCAATTGGTAGGACTCTGATGTCACCAAAGGATCCATTAGTCGCTAAGAATAGAGTTAAAACTAGACTAAATATAACAACTTAGTGAAAATACAATACCTCTTGTCTTTGCATGAAGTATGCAAGCACCACTGTTATTCTACCAGCCCCGAACTCTCCCCCTCCATCTGGGACCATATAGCCCTCATCTCGCCAAGTTTTTTTTTTTGAACTAGGGGAAAGGGATTTTAGAAGAGAATCCCTCAAGCTGACAGTGATGTGGTTGTGTTAAGGTCATGCTCGAAAGACAAATCTAAAGGGCTTTGGCTTCAGCTCATGCGCTGCACCCCTTACCCGAGTATTGCCCTTAACTTCCGAGGGGGTTATGCAAAGTCTGATGAAGTCTGGACTTCGGAGTGTATGGAAGTCCAGTGGACTTTTCTGACTTAGGATGGAGAAGAAGACAAAGGCTATTATGGACAAAGTCCGGAATAGAAACAAGCGGAGATAGACTACCCCTTGGTAGAGCCGGAGTTGTAGTCTTATGGATACAATCCTAAGACTCAGAGATTGACTGGAGTGAGAACTCAAGTCCAGAGGAGACAGGAAGGAGCAGGAACTAAGTTAATATTCGAACTGAGGAAGTAGTGAGATTTTACAAGGGTTTATATACTGTAGATATCCTAATCGAAATCAGTCAGCGCAGTGTAGGGCTATGTACAGAGGAATGGAGAGAACATATTAGTAAGTGGAATGGATCATATCATTATGGAGCCGGAGATGAAAAGGGGAGAATGGAATATAATAAGTCGGATATACATAAGACCGGAAACCGGAAATAGGGGAAATCCAAATGGAGATGAGAACAGGAAAGGATTAGTTCGGAGATAGAGTTTGAGAGATCCGGATATCCGGATCCGGAGCGCGGGATATGACAGGTTGACATGCTCCTAATTAATTAATTAGCCTTGAGGGGGAATCCCCAACCAGAAACATACTAGACCAGAAGGTGTCAAAATATTAGGGAGGTAAACCACTAAATTTTTGCCATGCCTGTCTACAATTGTTATTGGAACCGAAATTTTGCTGAGCTTCACTTCAGGAAAGAACTTCTTCAGTCTCTCCATTTGAGCAGTTGGCGACCCATCCAGATTTGGTGGGGACAATTTGGCCTTGTCAACATACTGGTCCACATTCCAATCAACATTCACTGTAGTTCTGCATTTAAATTCATGTACAGCCATAAATATCTCCTCACTCACTGGGGTTGAACATGGCATGTGCAATAGTCAGGGCAGCCTGGTTAATTTCATATTCTGAAATTGACCCATCATTAAAGGTCAAATTATCACCAGGTGATTCCAAGCACTGCCGGAGCTGTACTGCTATTCTCATCCTTGATTCCCTCAGTGATCAGTAGTCTGCTACAATTAATACTGAACCATAGTTACCTAGCTTTATGCAGTAATTCAGTTTCGACTCTGCCATCTTTAAGGACACCTAGTTCAGATGAATTGCCCATTATCTCTCCAACCCTCCTGCCCAGAGTTGCCAATAGCTCAGTTGTCCTGCTTTTGAGGTTGTCCATTAGGAATAAGAAAAAATGAACCATAGTTCTCACGTTCCGCACTAATGGCTTGTTTGGTCCAATTAATCATGATGTAATTAGACAATAAGACTATATGAAGGTAAATCTGTTGTGATGTAATAGCATAATGTGGCCTAATTAAATTGGACCCTTTAACTGCTGCAGTTGAAATACTCCTTGAAGGGGCATAGTGGTCTTCACTTGTCAAAGGATCGTCACAAGGTCATCCCAGCAGAGATGTGTATTATTGCTAGTTGGTAAAATAGAAGGTAGGTTAATAGGTATTGTACACATGCCAGGTAACTTTACCTATGATAAAGTTGGCTCAGCACCCACTAGTCTATCCGAATTTCATTGGTATCATCAAAGGATCACAATGAGGTCATCCCCAGAATTGCCTAGCTCTCACTCCAGCCACACAACATGAATTTACTTGATATTAAGAATTCCTGAAGTGCTGAGCCAACACTTTATCATAGGTAAGGTTATCTGGCATACCGACTTGGATGACCTCATTATGATCCCCTTGATCAAACCAACAAGGTCATCCAAGTCTGCATGCCAGATAACCTTACCTATGATAAAGTTGGCTCAGCACTTACTAGTCTATCCAAATATCATGGGTATCCTAGTTGGATCAAGGGGATCACAATGAGGTCATCCCAACAGAGATGTGTATTATCTTTGTTGATGACTCTTCTTTCGAAAAGTTCGTCACCTGGTAGAAAAACTACACTTTCCTCCCAATGCCACACCTAACCAGAATGGCTTTTCTTCCTCTGCTACACATGACTCTTCTTACAAAACATTCATCACCTTGTACAAAAAACTACACTTTCCTCCCATTTTTAGCACTTCATTTGACCTACAGTCCAAAGATTATATGAGATAAGATGCATCTCTGCTGGGATGACCTTGTTGTGATCCCTTTGATCCAACTAGGATACCCATGATATTCGGATATCCTAGTTGGATCAAGGGGATCACAATGAGGTCATCCCAGTCTGGATGTGTGTTATCTTTGTTTTTGTTCCCTTTGGTTCTGCACTTACTAGTCTTTTTTGTGTCCACTTTGTTCTCGGTAAGGTTATTTGGCATGTCTGTTTGGATGACCTCGTTGTGATCCCCTTGATCCAACTAGGATATCCGAATATCATGGGTATCCTAGTTGGATCAAAGGGATCACAACAAGGTCATCCCAGCAGAGATGCATCTTATCTCATATAATCTTTGGACTGTAGGTCAAATGAAGTGCTAAAAATGGGAGGAAAGTGTAGTTTTTTGTACAAGGTGATGAATTTTTTGTAAGAAGAGTCATGTGTAGCAGAGGAAGAAAAGCCATTCTGGTTAGGTGTGGCATTGGGAGGAAAGTGTAGTTTTTTGTACCAGGTGACGAACTTTTCGGAAGAAGAGTCATGTGTAGCTTTGAAACAAAAAAGACCAGCTCAACAAACCAGGCAGGCACAAAAGCAGGAAAAAGAGGCCAATTAAACCAACCCAAAGATAATATAGAAAGCTAGAGACCACGAATTTTTCTTAAGAAGAGTCATGTGCAGCAGAGGAAGAAAAGCCATTCTGATTAGGTGCGGCATTAGAAAAGTGTAGTTTTTCATACAAGGTGACGGATTTTTCGTAAGAAGAATCATGTGTAGCAAAGGAAGAAAAGCCATTATTGCCCTGTAAGTCGCTCTCTCACGATCACATGACTTAGATTTTGGGCAAAAAATTAGGCATCACATGACCAAAAATACCCATAAAGGGCAATACATTTGCGGTACAGGAGTTTCACCTAATCTAAAAGTGTACAAGTTGGCAAAAACAAAAGACAAAAACTAAGGTAAGCGGTGCAAGACATGGATGGAGGGGCCCTCTCCATCCTAGCCTTGCACCCTACAGTACAAAATATAGGTAAAATGCGGAGTAACTAAGTAATTAGTAATCTAGTGTAGTGCAAGTCAGTATGATATTGAGTATAAATTTGGTGCTTACCAGATTAAACCAACAAAGGAGCAGTGAAACCAAAAATGTTATAGAAAGCTAGAGAAAGAAATGCAGTTAGTATGAGAGTATATTTGAAACAAAAAAGACAGGCTCAACAAACCAGGCAAGCACAAAAGCAGGAAACAGAGGCCAATTAAATGAAAAATATTATAGAAAGCTAGAGAAAGAAATCCGGTTAGTATTGAGTATAGTTGAAAGATAAAAATACCGGCTGAATAAACAAGGCAGGCACCAAATCTGGAAAAGAGGTGAACAGGTGCAAAAGGTGGAAAGAGAGGTGAAACACAAACTATATCCCCCAGGTCCCAAAATTCAAGGCACCAGTCCCTGGAGACATGGATAGCCAAATAATATGCCCCCAGATTCCAACATTCAAGGTGCCAGTCCCTGGGGATATGGATAGCCAAGAAATGAATCCCCCAGATTCCAACATTCAAGGTGCCAGTCCCTGGGGACATGGATAGCCAAAAATGAGCCCCCAGATTCCAACATTCAAGGTGCCAGTCCCTGGGGACATGGATAGCCAAGAAATGAGCCCCCAGGTTCCAACATTCAAGGCACCAGTCCCTGGGGACATGGATAGCCAAGAAATATCCCCCAGATACCAACATTATAGGCGCCAGTCCCTGAGGACATGGATAGCCAAGAAAGAACTAGAAAATAAGTCAATAAGGAATGCAAATGATAGAGACTGACCTTAAGGCGCGCTATCAAACAAAAGCTTGATAGTGCGCCAGCTATCAAGCACAGCTGTGAGTAACCAAGAATAAGTTAGTACTACAAAGCACAGGTAAAAAAGACTTACCAAGGGTGGTTGAAAATTGCTGTGGCACTGCCTTTGACCACTTGCAGCTGCAGTCTGCAAGTAGCCAAAGGACAGGCACAGAGAATACATAGGTGGTAGGAGTGGATTAGGGCCCAATAGGAATGATGGTGGAAACATTGTGGTGGTTGAAGTTGAGAAAAATGAACCATGGGAACAATATCAATGTTTCATTTATTGTTTATTTGTTTGCTTATGCTTGCACTGGCTGTTTCTGTGCACAAATCCACTGACTGCCAGAACAACAATCAGACTTTGCCGGTGGATGTCACATGCATGTTTGGTTGGTTTTTGGATGTTTCTTTTGTTAATGTGTCTCTTCTCTATATTGTCAAAGCGTCTCTTTTGCTAATGCGTCTCTTTTGTCATGTGAGTTTGTTTAATTTATTTCTGTGTTATACTGACTAGTTTTTTTGCACATGTTTGTTTTGTCAATGCGTCTCTTTGGCTGACGCATCTCTTTTTGTTTGGCTGACCAGTCTCTTTTGTCATGTGAGTTTATCTTTGTGTGGCTTGTGGTATACTGACTACAGTTTCAGCTTTTCTTTTGTCAGTGCGTCTTTAACATGTCTTTTTTGTCAAGTGCTAATGCATCTGTGTGGTCATGTGAGTTTTTCTTGTTTTGTTTTTGTGTGGCGCGCGCAACTCTGCCAATACTGACTACAATCTCAGCTTCTTGAACACTCTCCCTCATCAAGCATGGCCCGCACCAAAAATACTGCCAAGAAATGTACTGGTGGCTCGGCACCACAGGTCCTCCTCAAGATCTCAACAACATGCGTTTCTGGAGGAGATGGCCAGAGAAACAGGGCTTTGACCGCCACCAAGTGTGCCTTACTTGTGGGAGGTGGGGACTTAGAAAAGAGAAATGCTCAGCATGAGGTGCATCTATTTTGTCTGCCATCTATTGGTTGATTTATTCTATCTTTCATTCTTATCAAGGCTTTGACCGCCACCAAGGGTACCTTACCTGTGGGAGGCAGGGACTTGGACAAGAGAAGTGCTCACAATGAGGTGGGTCTATTTTCTCAGTCTTCTTTTTGCTGATTCACTTTATCTTTCTTTGTTTTAGTATTGCATACTCTGCAGGGATGGTGCAGAGCACTATGAAGACAATACTTTGTTCATGTGCGCTCTGTGTCCCAGAGTAGTCTGCAGACTCTGCCTCCAACTGCTGCCTGATATAGAGACCAAAGTCCTGCAAGAGGACGTCTCATTCAGGTGCATTTGTTGCCATATCAAGATGGAACAAGGCGCCGCCTATTTTGTGAGTCTTTTTTGATTTTTTTGATTGGTTCACACCTCATAGATAACACCACATCACTACAGGGTTTCTATAACGCCAATGGCCTTCCTCTTTTGGACAGGTTCTTACCCATCAACGGCGCGCTCGAGGTCTCTGAGCACACTCAAATATTGGTGGCTCCGGTCATTTGAGTTCACCTTATCCTCGTTGACTTCAAAGTGGCTGGTAGCCCTTTTCAATTTGCTCACTCCTTCCTCAAGCCTTACTACACTGATGGCGGCATCAAATATCTCAAGGTCTACTATGACATTGGTACTAATGACAAGCTTGCGCCCTACTGAACCAAAGTCTGCCAGATAATCAAAGGTTTGAGGAACTCGTTCATCTGGGAGTGTGTTGTCATTGGCGTGTCCACTCACACTGACAAGGATTTCGGAGACCCTTTTACTGGGTATGGGGATGAAGATTCAAAGTCTTATGTGAGCACTCTGGTTGATGATGTGAGTTTTTCTTTTTTGCAGTCGGCCAATAATGACTCTTGTTACAGTTCTTGGAAATTATTCTCCAACCCTGGCAAAGTATCATTGACCATGCCCAGGAATCATACCTCTGGATGCTATGTTGCGGCTCCCTTGTCAACAACTTGGACTCATTCCTTGGCTTGCAAGAGGCAGTGGTCCGGTAAGTTTTTTTTCGCCTTTATTTGACATGCCTTGTCTAATGTTCTCACAGACACAAATTAACTGGTACCATCGCATTCAATGCTCCTTGTTTTCAACCATCTTTCGCCTCGCACTTGCTCATTGCATTCACGGAGAGAGTTCTAATTGGAAGGTGCTCACTTCAGTTGGCATTCAAGGACATGCTGGCACAGTCCTGTGACCTTGGGCACCACTCTGACATATTTTTGTTGACACCTGTCAAGGAGGGTGCCCTCAAAATCTCTAGGTTTGCATGGGCTAATGTGGAGGTCCGTCCTTGGGGCAACCATCTGCCTATCCAATGCAGTGGGTGTGGTTGGGCTGATTCATGGAGGTCTGCCTATGTCAAGGGCAGCAAGGACAAGTCTTACATTTTTGAGTGCAAAAATGACTCTTGCAGTGTAAGCCACACTTTCTCTCAGCCACCAGGGTCCACAGTACTGTATTCTGGTAGGAAGAATGGTAGTACTTGGTTGGATATTCCATTGGAGACACAGGTGGCTTGATTTACTTGTTTTTCTGCAATATTTGTCTTACCTTGTACTTCACTCATGTTATCACTGTTCTGAGTTTGAGTAATCATTTGTTTGGTGTCTGAATCTTGAGATTTGGTGTATAAGCTAATGTCATTAAATTTTTGAGTCAGTCAGATGTACTTAAGGTGATTTTGTACTTATGTGATTTGAATCATGTGACTGTGTTTTGATCATGTGACATGGTTTGTTGATCTGTTGTCAAGTCAGTTGGGACTGGTTGCACATTCTGCAAACTTATACCAGCCTGCATTCCTGAGATTTTTGCATATAATGGCTGACTGGACACATGTATCCAAGGGTGTTTTGGATGAGCACAAGGCTGCCTATGTTTCAGCAAAAGGAAACACAGCCAAGAGGGCTACGATCCTCAAAAGCATCAAGGACACTATAGTTGAAACCGATCAGGCCAAGGATCCTTCTACCATGCTTCCAGACAAAAACTTTCGGAAGGTGAGTTTTCAGTGTCTTTATATCTACATTAAGCTAATTGTATAGGCTATTCCTACATATTACTTGCGATTCCTGGAGGATGATGAGGATCGGGACCTTGAGGAAAAAATCATACAGGGAGGTCATAAACTGGTGTCCGGTCCAGGCACTATCACTGTAGACATGGTCAGAGACCGTGAGGATGATAAGCCTCTGGATGCTGCAGCATTCAAGACTGAATTCTTGGGTTTTGATGTCACTCAGAAATTGTTCAAAGAAGAAATTGGGGAGTATGACAAGAAGCGACATGACACCTCTGACCTAAGGTCCATGGGGACAAGGACAAAGCTGGTCCGGTCCTGGTATAATGCCCTGTCACCAGATGTCCTTGAGGAGCTCAGACTTGTGGCAGAAAGGTGGAACCAGGATGGTCCTCATTCTGACGCCAAGGATAGGTATTTTTTCAACACTACATTTATATATTTAGAAAAAACTTATGTGTATCTACAGATACCGCAGCAGACATCAGAAGAAAATTATGGAGGACTTCATAAAGATGGCAGGAAGAACTATGGGTTTGCATATTGTGATTCTTGCAGCTCATGATCAAGGGGAAGGAAAAATGCCTGGAACGACCATGTAAGTGTGATGTTTTTCCATTCACATTACTATTAATGATGGATTGGTTTAAGCTGGGAATCCTGTCCCAGGAAGTCCAAGAAAACTTTTAGTCTGGCCTCCAAAGAAAACAAGAAATGGGCAGGAGAGTCACAAGACCGACTTGCAGACTGGCTGAATGAAACAGAGTATAGTAAGTCTTGGATACTGTAATTTATTTAATTGCTAATGATCTAGCTGCAGGCCTAGACCCAGAGGACCAATCTGACGAGGACGATGAGAAGTTGCCTGATTTAACAGTGCATGTAAATGACCAGGGCTATCCTTGCCTACCTACAGGCTTTGAATCTCTCATGCTCAAGAACCAGCAGAAGGTTGTACGAAAGGTATTTCAAAAGGCTTATGGTGATTTATTTCTATTTTTGAAGTAGCATGTTTTTCTAACGGCTCGTATTCCACAGCGGTCATCTCAAACAACCCTCAGGCTGCAGTCCCCTGGGGTCATATCACCCAAGATCCAGACCACTACCTTGACATGGACTGCATCCCTCGGAATGTTGTCATCAAGGATCCTTCTCACCTGCAGAAGGACACCATCAGCATGATTTTTTCACTTTGGAAATATCGTGCTAAACAGAATGAACCAATTGTACAGTTTTTTGGGTATAAGGAAGGTGACTTCCATGATTCACTGGCTAAGAAGGGCGATGTAAGTAAAAAATCGAGGAAGAACAAAAAATACATTGAAGTATCAACTGATGAGGACCAGGAACTGAAGAAGGCCCCCCAAGCCAATCTTTCTTCTGATGAAGAGGACAACTTGGCAGTATGTGCTAGCCACACCCTGTCTCTTTCTGATTCCTGTCCAAAATTCCATTTCGGTGGTGACACAGTCGGTTATCTTCAGTCCCTCTCCATTCTCCCATCATACCGTCAACTGTTGGCCTTAGTTCAAAAACTTTCTGAGACAGTATGTATAATTTACTAATTTTGTGATTCAGCACTAAATTTTACTCTTTTTTAAAAGCAAACTCTGGATCCTAAGGGCAAGGCTAGGAAGCAACATCTGCCTGTCTGGGCATCTTGGACGTGGTCAGAGGCATATCTACCTCAAAATATGCACGATGATATTCAGGCATCCTCTGTGGCTTTGGAGGAACTAGGGAACTATATCATCAGATCTCGTGGTTGGGGTATGATTGTTGTCCTCGGACTTGGACTTTTCCTTCATGAGTGTCGTCGTGCTCAGGAGTATGAAGCAGATGAGGCTGGAGATGATGTACCTGAATATTTGGGCACCTCCATCCTTGGCATCCAGGTAGGGGAGAAGATTGAGGAGGAGATTACCAGAATCCAGTTGAAAGTGGAGGGAATGCTGCCAGATAGTAATGAGAAGCAGATGTCAGTGAGGGAAGAAGTTCATATGAGGCGTCTGGAGAACAAAAGGCAGGTGAAAGAGAGGAGGGAGGCAGAGCAGGCAAGGGTGGCTGAGGAGAAAAGGGTGGCTGAGGAGGTGAGGGTAGCTGAGGAGAAGAGGGTGGCTAAGGAGAAGAGGGTGGCTAAGGAGAAGAGGGTGGCTGAGGAGAAGAGGGTTGTTGAGGAGAAGAGGATGGCTAAGGAGAGGCCTGCCACATCAAAGAAGGCAAACAGTACTAAAGCTGGGGGAAAAGGGAAGGGTAAACGACCAGCAACAGATGTGAATGATTCACCCATGAAAAAGGTGAAGACATCTGCTCCTCCTGATCCTCCTTGTCGCTCTGCCAGAGACAGAGTAGCTTCAAAGAAGTATAAGGACTGAGACACTATTATTATCACAATGCCTTAGAATTACTTTCTTGCAGTTTGTTATCATGTACACTTCAATTTTCATGTCAATTTTTGAGTAATATTTATGATAGCACTGGCAATACTTTACTCTATGTATGGTATGGTCAATATAATTTAAGCAGGTGGTTGTGCTAGACCTATGTACCTATGGAGTATGCACAGGTGGGACAGCCGACCCACTGATAACATATTGGTCTATTAGGCCAGCCAGTCTGTACATATGTAGAACACGGCTGGCTGCCCCACTGATAACATATTGGCCTATTAGGCCAGCCAGTCTGTACATATGTAGACCATGGCCAGCTGACCCACTGATAACAGATTGGCCTATTAGGCCAGCCAGTCTGTACATGTGTAGAACATGGCCGGCCACCCCACTGACACCATATTGGCCTATTAGGCCAGCCAGTCTGTACATATGTAGAACATGGCTGGCTGACCCACTGATAATACATTGGCCTATTAGGCTAGCCAAGCTGTACATATGTAGAACATGGCTGGCCGACCCACTGATAACATATTGGGCTATTAGGCCAGCCAGTCTGTACATATGCAGAAAATAGGTGGCCGGCCCACTGATAACATATTGGCCCATTAGCCTACCTGGTCACCAGGTAAGGAGTGTAGGGGTAGACAGTGCTTTTTGTTCAAATATTTTTGGGTCACCATTTATATTATCCTATATGAGATATATGTTTTGTTAGATGAGTGAAGTTGGCTAGACCTACTCCTGTATGGAATCTCATTTTATAGTAGAGTATTTAAGACAGGGTCCTACATCATCAGCCTACACAGGTATGGCAAAGATATCTTTCTATATGGGGCATTGGCCTACAAGGGTTCTGCATGACCGGCCTACACAGGCAGTACAGACATATCTTTTCTGTATGGATCATAGGGGTTTTGCATGACTGGCCTACACAGGTAGTGCAGAGATATCATTTTCTGTATGGGCATAGGCCTGCAAGGGTTCTGCATGACCGGCCTACACAGGTAGTGCAGAGATATCCATTTCTGTATGAGGTGTCAGCCTGCAAGGTTCTGCGTGGCTGGCCTACACAGGTAGTGCAGAGATATCATTTTCTGTATGAGGTGTCAGCCTGCAAGGTTCTGCATGGCCGGCCTACACAGGTAGTGCATAGGCCAGCCAGTGTCCTGTACACCAGGTTTTGCAGGCCAATGTACATGTCCTATACCCTTGCACATGTTGAATTTCTGGACCCTATCGCCTGGTGACACAGAAAACTTCAGTGGTGAATAACCATAAGTGCTAACGAGACCCTCACCTTGGCGATCATGTCTGATCAGCATGAGCAAATGCGATGGCAAAATATATGGTGATTCTAAGTGATGATGAAGGTATGGCACAAAGATCGATAGCTGCACACTGCGCAGCATGTTGAAGGGAAAAGTCTAGACAGATTAGTAAGAGGTGATTATCACACTGAAGGTGGTGCACAATTGCATGTGATCCATTGCAGTACACTACTTCTGACATATGTAAGGATGAAACTTTTGATCTCACAGAACCAAATGGCGTGACTCTTGTATTATATAAGTACTGTAATTTACAACAGCGACACTCAGTAACCAGTCACAATTTCCGCTGTGGAGTTGAGGTAGCATGCCATGAGGGGCCATTACGTGGGCATAACCTTGCAATAAGTTAAACTTTGGTTCAAATATATGGAACAAACAGGTTACTCACACACAAGTCGATCTGCACACTGCCTCTGGCGGACATGGTGATCTTGCTTTGGCCACACAGTGCTGGTCAGGTAATAGAAGGGGATGTATGGCAGGACCATCGGGTTGACTGAAATCCAACATGCACATAGCTGGTGCAGGCAATGTGGCACGAAGACCGTGAAGTAATGAATGGAGGTGATCGTAATCAGGATCTTCTGCGAATGCGAGAGAGTGGGTGTAAATAAGAATGTTCGCGAACTCAACGGGGATGTTATGACATATTTCTGCAATGGTAGCACATGCTTTGCGCTCGAGTATGGTAGAGCTGGACAACTTCTTGTCATCACTGGTTAACCATGGAAGGGAGCCACGCAAGAAATATATTAACATATAAGTGAGCGACTCGAGATCGTCATGACAACCTGGCTCGACTCCTAAGTGATTGTTGATCGAGGTGAATGCACAGCTAAGTCGTTTAATATAAGTGGATCTGAACCAGCATGTGCCACAACAATAAATTTGACTACATACCATACAAGCCAGATCCTAAAACATCTCCCAGCCTAAATCTTCCATCCACTCAAACTGGGACCTTATCCATGGTAACTTACAGTGAATCCAACCAAATAGTGGGGAGATGTTGGAGAAAGCCTTTCACCACACAACCCCCACCAGCTGGCTTGAGGCCGGCTCAAGCCGTTGTTCCCACATTCTTGGCTTGTGCTATCTGTGCTGGTTCAGGTGCCTTGCGAATCAGACCGAGTCACACATGAGTGACTTGGTTCATGGAGATCGCCGAACTGCTGGGAAATTGGTAAGAGCCAAGCCTGGGCTAGCCAAAGCCGAGCTGTGACACTACTAGCGACAACCCTAAGTCAATCCATCTCAATACCACCATGTCTTTTGCAGCTATGGACCAAGAGGTATGGGGGGAGAGAAAATTCTGATGGCTGGCTGATGTTTTCATTTGTAGTGGACGGGATTATGTTCTCGTCTCGGTATTGAAGGCTTCTATGTTGCTGTCAGAGGTGGCATTGAAGACCTTAGCAGCCTGAAGCTTTTTTTTTCAGAAAAGGCTGAAAATTTGTCCGTGCAGTTCTGGACTTGGAGCCTTGACGTTTGGCATTGAAACTCAAGGCCTTTGTGATATCAGGCCTTGGTGTGTTCGAATTTTTCATTGACTAGACGGCTGTGCTAATCTGGGTCATTGGCTTGCAGATACTACTATTCCATCTGCACTGTGCCAGCCTCGCACCCTCAACAAATTAATCAGTGATTGCCGAACCATCATACAAGATGAGCTTGGTATGTGGTGAAAATTGTTTTAAGTGCTTTGCCTTACTGACTCACATGCTAGATGACATTTTATGTGACAAGAAGCTGGCTAATCACATCAAGATGAATTACAACAATTACAAACATTCTATTGTCGAGCGCTATGGTGTTGAACTGGTAGGATGGCCCTCAGATCTATTGCCTATTCATAATCCTTCAACTATTGGTGGACACGAGCGAGTTCAATGTCTCCTTGATGCTCTCGATGCTCACACATGTTGTTGGGTGGAGCTCTCACCAGAGGAGTTAGTAGCTAGAATTTCTAGTAACCAGGCTCATCAAGCTAATGGGGAGTGTGTCTATAATCTGAGGAAGAAACATGCTGCAAAGAGTCTGGAGAAGAGTAGAGAACATGTTGAAAGCAGTGAAGATGAGATTGTTGAGAAAAGTGCAGAGTTTGTTGACAGTGGTGATGAAGACTAGCCTAATTTTTTTCATGTACATGTTTGTTTTGAAGTCCTCATTGCTTTTTTGGCTTAGAAACTCAATGATTCAGATGTTTTTTGTGGAGAAGGGAGTATATTCATAGTGATGCAACACAAAAATGAGTATAGTAGTGACAGAACACAAATGGACCAGCAGCAGAACAAAAACAGAGCAGCAACAGAACACATCGGGAAGTATCAGAGCACAGCACAACTACAAAAACAAGTCAGAAGAGAAGTGCAGACAAAGGTGTGAAAGACGCACCTGCTGTTCAAATAGGTCCACTCCAGGGCTGCCTCAGCAGACAGTGGTGCCTCCCATGCATGTCAACCTGTACTGTCGTTGAGGGTTAGTGGTAGAAAGCACTGATCACTTACTGTTCATTTATTCAGTGAATTGGTGCTCGGCATCAAGGTAATCTTGTCAGATGTGCAGATCCCAACAGCCACTGCTGCAAAGGGCTGATGCGGTAACATGTCACAAGGTAAAGCTTAGTGGGGGCCACATCATGGTGCTGGGGAAGGGTAGGAGACAAGAGGGCATAAGATTAGTAAGCTAAGGACTCACCTGTTCAAGTTGTGCTCCAGCATAGTCATTCCTGCAACCAAATACCTTCAAAACATGTTAGAAACCATGGCTTGATTATTAAAGAATAAGAATCAAAAAAAAGCTCAAAATTTGAGCCAGTAGAGGGGTATATACATGCTCATCATTGGAGACGATGAGCAAAGGTGTGTGGTGACTGTGGGAGACGGAGACAGAGGTGAGCGGGTGTTGCCGACATCGTAGGCAGTTGAAACACATAAGCAACCGCTATTGCCAGCAAACAGCAGACAGCTACTACCAGAAAAGCTGATATAATACAAAATATGTACCTATGAAGTCAGTCCTAAGTACTGGTGCAAGTGCTGAAGTCTTGCAGGTAAGCCTTTTCCCTCTAATTGGTAATGCTGTAGCATATGTACTAACATTACTAAGTAGTAACATAAGCAGTGTCACACAGGTGAGCAATGCATCCACTCCACCTGCCTCGAGAGTTCCTCAAGACTCAGTACATGAAACTATCAAGCTTCATGTCACATTCAAATTTCCTCTTACTGAGCAAATGGTGACCTGCAGGGTGTAGAAACTGGTAAGGTGCAGCGCATTTCCAAACCATGTTCACTAATCTTTCTCAATCAGCCCATTCATTGTCTGGGTCGCCTTCCCAACATGAGGCGCCCAATCCTTCTTCAATCACACCACCATGCACCCGCAAGTGTTCCAGTGTCAGGTAGGCGATTATACCTTTTTTATCACCTCTGTGAAACTCTTCTTGTCTAACCACAGCGCATATATGCTGTTTTGGTGCTTGAATGCTACTTGTCTTCCTCAAACATGCCATTCAAGTGATCCTTTCTGTACATTATACAACTTTTCATGGTCTCCTTCCCTTGCACTACTATTGGTGTCTCATTTCTATCATGGCCTGTTTTGCTGATGTGATTGCTTGTCCTCAGATTCATGTTGATTGGTACAAACATACTCCCTACACGCATATCTCAGATCCCTTTTTTCGTACTCTCGTCACACAATGCGACAACCACTCACTTCCATGCTTATGAATGGTTTGAGTGGTGTATTTTTGTGGATGTACCGAAGTGTATTATTCTGTCTTTTATCAGCTGGCTTTGCTCACTAATGGCATATCCTGCTCTGACCATCTACCAAATGAAACACTGAATAGATTTGGCTTCACAAATGCATCAGCACCACAGTGAATTGTGCATAGTTATATCTCCCAGAGCATGCAAGAGGACAAGCATGCCTCCACTACTAGATATGCATCCCTGTACTCTTTCGGGCATCCAGGCCTGGGTGGAGCAGCACCCAACCCATCTGTTTGGTCAGAAGAGCATTACAGGCATTTCTTTCAACCTCTCATGTGCAGTGCAGCCAATTCTCCACCAATTCCTCAGCCTCAGATCCTCACTGCACTCTCTAAAGAGACAGTCTCCAGGTGATCTTTAGGCTGCTATCATGAATTTCTTGCAGTAAATAGATCTGTCTTGTGGCAGCACTACTGGAAAAGTACCTGCTCCTCATTTACCTGCCAAGCCACCCTTTGCTCTAATTGCAGAACTATGATAGAACACTGCTAAAGAGGATACACTGGCATTGTGTCCGCCAAAGAGAAGCATGGTGGGGAATAGGTTAGTATCATATTTTTTGCTGGTATACTGACACTGAATGTCATCAGGTTGGAGGTGACCCTGGTTGCACTCCCTGTGGAGGAAGTTAAGGAGGCTCAGCAAGATATACATCAGGAAGATATTTTTGAATCAGATTTCAGAAGCACCAATGACTAGGCAGCTGCTGAAGGTATTGATACAGGAGAAAAGGCTGTTGAGGATGAGGAAAGGAGAGGGAGCAGTGTATGTATTGATTACATGTTGTTTAAAAATATCCTCATAGGCTTCTAGAGCGCATGTCTAAGGGTGGAGACAGCTGCTGCTGCTGCTGCTGCTGCTCATGCTCACCAGATGGTCGCCTTTTACCTTCAAGCAGAGGCTTCGGAAGAAACATAAACAAAGAGGCTCAGAATCTCAAAAGACATGTATCTCTTGGCATTGCAGCTAATGCAGAGACCGGAGAAGTGGTTGAAGGTAGTACAAGGTAACGGCAGACTCAGAGATCACATACAATCATGAATACCTCAGAAACCGTCAGTAGAATGAAGGATGCAGAAGAAAAATGGGTAAGTCATCATCCAACCTCATGCTCAATGCTCTCCTGCTGATGCCACTTTTGACACCAGAGCAGTGGTTCCTCAAACCACTCACTGTCATGCTCTTCCGACCCTGCTATGCTGACAGCCCCCAGCATCATGTATCTCATTTAGCTGCATCGTACATGCACCATGCCTCCATACCAATGAGCCATTTATCACACAGGACTAAAGTTTTCATGACTCATTTTGTGGGAGCATAGAGCTTGCTGGCACTAGCCCTATGTGCAAAATCTCCATATTTCTCCGTCCTGCCAGCGCCCTTGTTGTCCTTGATAATGCTAAGACCTTCGAGGGTCCACTGTCTTAATGAGCTCGAGTCGCTCACCCTGGACATCCCTTTGCATGACCTTACAGTTGCTGCAGCATTGTACAGGTGAGTTCTATGTTAGAACTCACAATCGTCTTTGTCCTGAAATGCACTAAACATAATGTGCATGTGCATGATTGATCCATCATCCACTGGAGCTCTCCATCACGGAAAGATCACATTATATCACTCACACTCACAGACATTGAAGACAGGTTCATTGTGTTTTGTCTCCTTATTGAGCTTTATGAGGAACTACCTCAGTGCGTTTCATTATCACACTTGTGTTTTTTCGTCTCACATTTGGTTCCAGATGCTTATATGTTTTCTTGCAAAAACCATGTCTATCCAAGGGGCTACTTGCTTTCATAGCTGCGGCTCCTTCTGTTACTGAAATTGAACTACTTATCTGCACTGTATGTTGCTTGCATGTTATTGCCTTCTCCATACACTAATGGTCTCCTTCCCAAGCTTCTACTATGGGACAGGGTGCTATTATCCAAACATCTCTTCCTGCCTCATCCTGATACAGGTGTATGGTTACTCCCTGCTCAGTGCTATGCATCACATGCCAGAACTTGAGTGCAAGAGGCATTGCAATGCCTTCCGCTATCACTGCTCTCTGTGAGATTGCGGCACACCTCTCTCTACTTACCTGTCCTCCTATCATCCCCACCTTCCTCAAGGAAATCACTCTTCATATCCCATCTTGCTTCCAGCTTACACCCAACGATGCCAGTCAAGGAGCTCATTGTGACCACTCACCTGGCCAACATGTCACTCGACCCTCAGGCCCTTCTTGGCTCATACATTTTCTTACCAACAGGACTTGGGACTTTTGAGTGGAAGGACAGTATGCTTGTGTGCATACTGCATGAGGGGCACTGGCTGGTGCTTTCTGACATAGATCATACTACATAGAAGTTTTAGCCCTCCTGAAGCCACATGTCAAGAGTATGGGCATTGGGAATATTTGGATTGGACATCATGCAGGTATAGAGGTTCCTGGGCTATGTCAAGGCATGTGAGGGTTTTTGCACTATTTGCTACTTGATGGCTTGCTGTTAGGCATGGAAAGAAGGTACCTCTCCCAACATTCTGTGGTTCACATAAATGGCATGAAGTAATGGTGGACACACCAGACATACTAGAAGAGATTAGATCTATCATGGAAAGCAGGTTCCCAAAGATTGTGGGACTGCTGCAGCTCTGTTCAAGCTCTGGGGTGACATGCAAGCACTCTGTTCAACATCATCCTCGCATCCTTTTGGGCTACATGAACTTCAGAAGTTTTGCCAGTGAGTTGAGCACCTCCTGCCATCTAGCCATACAGTGGATGTGACCATGGATAATGATTGCCACTCTCAAATATCTTCTCCAATCAAAGTCTTTATGAAGAAATATTTCTCCAAGCCCGCAATGTCTTTTTTGGTGTGGGCACTCTCACCATGTCTGTGTGTGCACACTCTGCATGGGTTTCCTGTGTTATTGAGGTGTACTTGGATCTAGATGCAGAGCAGCAGGCATGGTTGCTTCTGAGACACATCAGATTTCGAAATTGAGAAAGATGTCAATGTGGATGTACTTGCCTCATGCTGTGGGTGCATATGTCTCCTCGCTTGTCCCCTGAAGAACATGAGCACTAGTGCATCCTCACCACCATTGTGGAACCAGCATGGCACCTAGAAGTGTTGAAGTCACCGGGCTTGCTGCACTCAGTGGAGTAGTGTGAAGTGGTAATGGCAAGATGGACTGAGAGCATTGTGTGCTAGAAGTCCCAGTCAAGACAGTACAGCATGAGTTCAATTTTCCAAACAATCACTGCCAAGCTGGATTGAGTAACAATTTTTTGATAAATAACTTGATAAGTATGCAGACAACATGTTGAGAAGGTGATACATTAGACTTGGAATTGTGATACATTGTACAGTAGTGATCTGTAAGATCTTGAGACATGATCTGTAGCCTAGGATTTGTGAACCACCTGACCTTCCCAATATGTAAGCCTTATTATGCTGAGTGATTACATGTGTGGCTCAGCATAATTACAATAATCCTCAACACCAGAGTTAAATCATGTCCTAAATCCTCTTATATCTTCAGGTATTCTACAGTAGGGGCTTGGCAATGCCCTGCATCCTGTTTGGCTGTATATCCCACCTCTCCCATGCCCTCTGCGCTTTCTGGAAAGGTACACATTTCCCCACAGCAGGGTTCTCACACCTCTTGCTGTTGCTCACTGCTGTCAACAGTGCCCTCTTGTCCACCTCAGCCCTGCAGGACAGTGCTGAGGCCCACATTTAAGCCTCTTGACACCCTTCTTACCCTCTACACGCCCTCTCTACCATCTCTCTGGCCATCCCCTACTCCAAGCCATTTCACTCCTGCCTCTAGACGCCCTGCTACTCTCCTGCCATCCTCAGCCTCTAGCGTCTCTCTGGCCACTGCCCTTCTGCCCTCCTCAATCTCTGTGGAATCTCTCTGGCCATCCCCAGCCTCTGCCTGTCATTGCCAACTCAACCGTTTTCACTAGTATGTGTATTATTACTTCACATTGATTCTGTCACTAACATGTCTTGTTCAGCCTCTGGTGTCTCTCTGGCTGCTGCCCTTCTGCCCTCTTCATTCTGTGGCATCTCTGTGGCCATCCTCAGCCTCTGCCTGTCATTGTCAAGTCAACTGTTTCCCTAGTATGTGTATTATTACTTAATGTTGATTCTGTCACTAACATGTCTGGTAGAACTTATTAGTTACCGAGGATGCACCTGGACTTGATTTATTTCACAGTGGCTACATGCATAGAATGTGCTACTAATTTGTCACTGAGGATGCTCTTGGACTCAGTTCATTTTCATGGTTGCTACCCTTCTCATATGCCAAATTAACACACTGATGACCAACACATCTCATACAATGTATTTTCATCTTACAAATCTAATTAAATTCCTTGTTCCCTCTATTTGATTGGCCAACAGAAAGGACTGTATATTTGACAGGCAGTGCAACTAAAGTCTATCAAGTTTAAAAGTCTAGCATGGATCCATGATCACAATCTAAATTAGCAAAGATATCATCAAAATTGAATTCAGGTGACACCATATTAATGGAAGGACCAGCACCAGGGCTTCCTCCAGGCAACATACCAGACCTGCTAAACATGTCATTGTTAATCAAATTATCAAGACTATCTATCAACCAAATGTCAGGGATATGCAGACTTGAGATAGTAGGAGGAGTGGATGGTGTGGACTCATGGGGAGGTGGTGTGTTGCCAGAAGGGTTATTAACAGAAGGTGAATGCTTGTGGGGAGACAGCATGTTCGGCATGTTGCTGGAAGGGGTATTAACCAAAGGTGAATGCTTGCGGGAGTGTGTATTGGTGGAGACATCTGATTCATCATCACTTACAACAGTTGCAGCACTCTTGTATGCCTTCCTGCGGTGAGCAGAAGCATCCGAAGGCTGTTCAAGCTTCTTCCCTTTGTCTGAGCAAGTCTGGTGGCATTTGTCAACAACCTTGTCATTGCTGACCTTCTCACCATGTTCCTGACCAAGTTTCTGGTATTCACTTTCCTCCAGGTGTCTCCAACAGATTTCACCTGCTTCCCATTTATCCAACAGCATTTGCAAACCAGGTAGGGCACTGGAGACATTGCTGAGGTTAATGAAAGGAATATTATCCGGCCAACCTTCCATGACAACAAGGTAGTGCTGAACAATGTTCCGCCAGTAGTTTGCTCAATGCATTCATGCTGATGGATCCTGTGTGATTACCTCTAAAAAATTTGTTGTAGTCAGTAACACAAAAAATGTTCAAATCAAACAAACTTATGGAGTGTCCTGTTGATCTCACGGCAGATCACACTTCAAACATCTGAGACAAGTTTTTTGTAATTTCTCACAGTGCCTAATAGAGGCAGTCAGTGGAGAGCAAGTTTTTGAGAAAAAAATAATCCCTACCTTTCATGCCCTGAACAGTGAACCCCTCCATCTTACTCACAAAATCCTGATTATCAATATTCATCATGGAGCCCATGAACTTGTCAACTCCTTCAGTTGCGAAGGCAATGCCACAGAGCGGGAGATCTGTAGAGCCATGTGCCATGTAGAGGAGAGTCTCAGTGCCTGTCCATATCCATAAGTTGTTGAGCTAGTAGTAGTGTCAAAAGCCTTGCATTGTGCCTGAATGCTGAATTGGGGACAAGTTTGGTGAGCCTGCCGATATGCAGCCAGTGTATGGATTGAAATAGCAACAGTGGGAAATAATGGGGAGCAGCCCAAGTATCTGTGGTAAATGAGAGTTTCGTTCAGATAGTGGTGAGATGGACAGGGCTGCAATGATGTGTGCTTCTGACCTGGACAATATTAGCAATTAAACCATTCAATATGCCCTGAACCTTACCAAAAATGTCAACTAGTTTGATATTTTTGAGAGATACACAGTCGCTGTTGAGAGTAGTTTCACCTGGGGGTAGAATGCTTGGCATGCCATTGCAGCTATCTTGGATGCGATAGTCCAGATACACACTGACCAGCTGTTCAATTTGAACACCCCAATGTTCATTTTGAACTTCTATACCATCAGTATGAGTGTGTGAATCCACATAGCAGCTATCACCACCAGCATGGCTTCAGTATGAATTAGTAGGATAACAAAGATGATTGCTCACCATCCCGAGAGATCCGCCATCTGCTGAGCCAATCCTTCAAAAGCTTCTTGCTCTCCACCTTCGTGGCTGAAGTCCATTCCTTCCTCACCAGGTGGTGCAGTGTAAGGTATATTATCTATGTCAACATTGACATTGGCCAACATACTCTCGACAAGATGCTGATCTTGGCTGGACATTTCTACAAACAAAAGTCAGCACAGTGTAAGAGTTAAACATGAGCCTCACACCCTGGATGTGTGCCTGGCACTTTGCATTGGTTGTCTTCCTTTGCTGCTCTTGTTTCACAGCTGCAAGTACCTCAGTCATTCAAACTGAGTGCCGAAATCCATGTCTGATCATAGCCTTCAAGAGCCCCTGTAATTTTCTTGTAAGATCCCTGTGACATAGCTCCAAAGAATTGCTGTGAGAGACACTAGAAGCTGAGGAGGGGGAGAGAGTAGGAGGGCAGAAGGGCAGCAGCCAGAGAGACACCAGAGGCTGAACAAGACATGTTAGTGACAGAATCAATGTGAAGTAATAATACACATACTAGTGAAAACGGTTGAGTTGGCAATGACAGGCAGAGGCTGGGGATGGCCAGAGAGATTCCACAGAGATTGAGGAGGGCAGAAGGGCAGTGGCCAGAGAGACGCTAGAGGCTGAGGATGGCAGGAGAGTAGCAGGGCGTCTAGAGGCAGGAGTGAAATGGCTTGGAGTAGGGGATGGCCAGAGAGATGGTAGAGAGGGCGTGTAGAGGGTAAGAAGGGTGTCAAGAGGCTTAAATGTGGGCCTCAGCACTGTCCTGCAGGGCTGAGGTGGACAAGAGGGCACTGTTGACAGCAGTGAGCAACAGCAAGAGGTGTGAGAACCCTGCTGTGGGGAAATGTGTACCTTTCCAGAAAGCGCAGAGGGCATGGGAGAGGTGGGATATACAGCCAAACAGGATGCAGGGCATTGCCAAGCCCCTACTGTAGAATACCTGAAGATATAAGAGGATTTAGGACATGATTTAACTCTGGTGTTGAGGATTATTGTAATTATGCTGAGCCACACATGTAATCACTCAGCATAATAAGGCTTACATATTGGGAAGGTCAGGTGGTTCACAAATCCTAGGCTACAGATCATGTCTCAAGATCTTACAGATCACTACTGTACAATGTATCACAATTCCAAGTCTAAATGCTGAGCCACACATGTAATCACTCAGCATAATAAGGCTTACATATTGGGAAGGTCAGGTGTGTGAACGGTGCTGTGTCACATAAGCCGTGTCACAGGCGCGTCACGACCGTGTCAATTTCACCTGGCCCTTGGTGTACTGGTTGGACCAGGTCCATCTGAGAATCTTAGTACACCAGCTTAAGCACGCCCTGCTTTTCTATGATGAGTAATGCAGAGGAGGTTCCTCTTTTGCTTAAACGGCCTGGCGACATTCTACATCATGGACCAAAGCGTCCCAGGTTGTGGAAGCGGCTTGGATCAACTGGAGAATCGGTTGAAATCCCAACCCCACCCCCACCCATCTTGCCCCCTCCTGCAGCCCCAAGGCCATCTCGGCAATTTTTAGATGCAGTTGAGGTTCCACGCCTACAGGATATATCTTGGTACAGCATGAAAAAGATTGTCCGGGCAGGGGCCCAGAGTCACAGCGCAGTAACAAGATATTTAGGCCCTCCCACTCCAGAGGCAGTCCCTTCCATCACCCTTGGAGAGCTGCGGTGTACATACTTAACCCATGTATTGAAAGACACGCTAGAATTCCCAGCTCCTTTGACATCTACCTGCCCACTCCTCCGCAAATTTGGGATGGCTTTCACCTCCTATGGTTTTATCTGCAGCTTCCATCATAAGGCTATTCCACCCAAAGCATTACTGCAACACATATGGAATAAAGATCACAAGCAGGACTGTAATGCTTATTTCAAGACAGAATTCCTGGCTGCTGTCACACATATTCTACAGAGTCATCGTGTACCCCCCGATATGAAGGTCATTCCAATCCCCAGCACTGTGCCTGACCTTATCCCGGGGCTTGAAGCAGTCTTCTCTTTCAAGTGCCCTGCTACAAACTGCCCTGAATGGTTCAAAGCGGGACCAGGCGAAACTGCCGGAAAACAGCAGCGCCGCATAGTTTTACACTGGAATCACTTGCATCGCACAGCTGCGGGTGGTGGGTCACCTTTATTTGAAGGTCGGTATATAATTCGTCCATACCTTCACGTCGTCGACGCCAAGGACCCCCTAGTACGAACCATCGTTGTCTTGCCAGAAACCTGGTCTCCACCCATCCCCTCCACTGCTACATCCACCAGTGTCCCAGATGCATCTGATATCCACACACCCCTAGAACCCCCCTTCCTGAGCAAGATCAAGTGGCCCGACTACCTGCAAAGCTTGCAGGCAGACCCTGCTAAGCTTCGAGCACTTGTAAAGCTGCCCAACCCACACCGCATCTCACATTTGTCTGAGAGGCAAGCGCGCTTGGAACTTGGCCTCTCAGAGGTTCACCGTCTTTACAAGGGCTACCTCAAGGATGCCAATCAATTTGTTGAATCACACCATTCAACTGTTCGAAGCGCTCTGACTTTTGGGTAAGTGATATTCTATAGACAACTGTCTTTTAAACTCAAGTACCGTCCCAGTACCCGCGCCAAGTACAGGTTGCTCTCAGATAAAAGTTACTATGCATACCGAGCACCTATGGTCCGGACCATTTGCATGCTCATTCGCTTCATACATTTCAAAATGCGCAGAAAAAGGAGCCCCTCCGGTGGAAACAAGTCCCCTCAAGCGAAACGGTCTATCGGCACATTCACTGTGACAGGAAATACAATGCAGTACATGGCCGCCAACTCCCTCTATCAATACATCATATCTGCCGAACTCACAAGCTCCAACACCCTTTTGGAACTTACTCATGACTTGGTAGCTTCGCTAATCAGGCATGAAATTAGGAACAGTGAACTCATGGAGTGCCCCACCGACCAAGCATTATTCTTATCTTCCATTCGAGGCGAGGACCGCTTTCAATGTGCCAATCTCCTTACCCGAGATTGTGCTCAATTTGCCCACAATTCCTATGCCATCATAGTACAGTTCTCCCGACTCAAAGATGGCAATATTGCAAAATTTACACCGTTCAATGAGGCTAGCTGGATGGAGGGAGAAGGTGAAAGGTGTCATGCAACTGGACCAGAAGAGTTGTTGGAGGATCACGAGGCTAGCAATGGGTTGTCTAGTCAGGGTAGTGAGCATGAGATGGAGATAGATGAAGACGCTGTGGCTGAGATGGAGTTGGATGAAGATGCTGAGGATGAGGATGAGGATGAGGATGAGGAGGATTCCATATTGCAGTTGTTTTCTGATGAGAGCGACTCAGAAAATGAGGCAGATGAAGAAGGTCGCCAGCAAAATGCAGATGGTGAATACCCGGGGTGTGTTGCAGCGGAAGGTAGGCCTTTGCTAAAGACTTGAGAGATGTATGATATTAATCTTTTTTTCTAGGAACCTTTTTGGAAGCAATCACCGCCAGCTCCTTGTCACATAATCTTGGAACCACAGAAAAAAAGGAGGATTCATCATCAGATCTACTGGCGTGCGTGTTTCAGTGTTGTCCTCAGCTTGTGTGGTGTCTGAACACTGGCTAGAATCATTGCAGAAGAAGTACGCTTCTTGAAGCCAGTGGCTGGCGAGCACCCTGGCTATTCTACCCCCTTTGATAGATTCAAAGGTACTTGGTTCACTGCGCACAAGGAGGCATTTAGAGAGAGACGCAAATTCGGATTTTCTTTTAGCGCAGACGGTCAATGCCTCACTATACAGGACGGAAACCAGCAGCCCAAGACTCTTCAGTTCTTGCAACTTGCAACCTGCGTGCAGATTCTTTTCAGACAATTGGAGTCGAAGATCCTCCTAACCATTCCTATCGATCTCCACCATTTGTATCACAAATTTGAAGCAGGCGCGTTTACCGACAACCTTATCGAGCCCAAATCAATTTTTAAGCAGGAGGGTAATGCTAGAATCCTTGCACAGACCATTGATGTGGTCCAGGCCGGCATACTCACACCACGTGTGACTCGGACGGTGGACAAGAAAGCAGCCCATCAGCGGCTCGAGCAATGGGACGATATTATGCCTCTAATCATCGCTGTATTTTGTCTTACATGCGGAGTTCCTCCTCGTGGTTTCCAGATTCATTCTATGTTATTCGACCACTGCCCAATTACTGATAAAGCCCGTAACCTCTTCATTATCGATGGCTTGCCAGCTCTTGGAAACCCAGTTGCAAAGCAACGAGACAAAGGTGTTCAAGAGTGTCTCTGGCTTTTCCCACAAGCTCTTGCTCGACCATTCCTATTTTACCTTGGAGTTATTCGGCCCATCATACAAATACTTCTCAAGGACCTTGGGTACAACGCCGCATACCAAGATACCCACATCTTTACCCATGCAATTCCGCAGCGGCGGCCAGATCTCCCACAACTCTGGAACGGAAGTGATGTCAATAAGGCCCTTCAGCAAGCCACCACATCACTCCCAATTCAGTTAACTTGCGCAATGCTAAGACATATCATTACCGCAGTATTTCGCCAGCACTTTCCAGATCTTTGGGATCATAATGGTCCATTTGGATCATCCATGGCAGACAGTCAAGCTGCACAGACTGGACCGCTGCGCTATGGACAAGTTTACTCCATCCCACCCGCCCTAGGCATGACACTTCAACAGGCAAAGCGCTATATCACCATTAGCCAGATGCTGCAAACTACTTACGGACTCAGACGCATTGATGAAGCCTGGCAGGACACATTGATCAGGTCCCATTTATTTGCAACGCGCAAACACCTTGATTATGCATTCTCCGTTGCTCGATGGACTGTGATGCAGCAATACCGCCTATATGGCAAAGCTTCTGAGATCAAGATGACTGCTCAGAACGTTCTAAAAGACACTCCGTACATCAAGAATCAAATTGCGGTGAGCTAAGTTCAGGTATCAGCAACCCCAAATAACTTATTTCTAGGTGTTTGGGTCTGAGATTGGCGACACCGTGCTAATTCAAGTATCAAGCGCCGTTCTATTTGGACCAAACATACCGCAGAACTTTAGCACACCACCTCTGGGCGGGTATCTGCCTACTGATATAGCTCATGCGGTAGCTTTTGTAAGTGTATGGGACGCTGCTTTCTTCAAGCAATCTAACATTGCTTTAGATTGTATCAGCCATTGAAGAGTGGGTTGATGGTACCTTCGAGCCAATGCAACTAACCCAACCATCCGATTCGGGCCATCTCAAAGAGCTTCACACTGCAGCAGAGAAGATCATGGGCATACTTAAGGTATCCAATCCCAAAGGATGGATCAAGCTAAGCGCTGATATTCATACTTTCCGACTTACACGCTTCGTGGCCAGGCACATATGGGATGTCCGAGGTCTGCCAGAAGATGCAGATTAGAGCAACAGCGCTGAACTGGAGGACGCGATATATGAGACTAGGGGGTTGGGACCAAGTTTGGTTATCTAGCCTCACATCCAATGGTTTTATTTTTGTATGGCAATGACTTCACGACGGTACAATTCAAAAGCTACTTATACATCTACGACTGAAACAAAAATATTTCCATCGCACTCGGCTCTTGCACTTGCACGCCGCGCAAGAGTGCAGCAACGACAGAAAGCCTCAGCTCAATCCCTAGGGACTCTGGATTCGCAGCCAACCACCCGGCAATCATTCCAACATGTTTTGAGTAGAGGTTGGCTTCGAGTAAGCCGGTCATGATGGTTCCCCACTGCGACTCGTGTAATGCAGCTATACACCAATCGCCGTCTTCACCTTCCATAAGCCGTGCCACAAACTCGAGTCGCGTGCCCACTTCCCACTGCGTGACAATCCCTCTCTCAGCCATTACCTTCAGAAGACTGGCGAGTCTCTTCACCTCCCCTTGGACGAGAAAGTCACCCAGCCCTAATACGCCCCGGTCAAGGCTGACGAGTCGCTGGACCAGCTGGACCTTGTGCACGGGTTCGAGATGGCGGAAGAAGAGTACGAGTGGAGTTAGAATTTGTGGAATGACAGTGCGCACGCAGCCCACGGTAGGCTATCTCCATCATCTGCTAGAACTTGAAGGACAAGGTAAAAAGCACTCAAAAGTCTTCTCGCAGGATCGCCATTGTCGAAATGGAGCCCCTGTTCAAAGAGCGTGCGGGAGGACTACAGATGTGCCGCACTTGGGCTGATCTTGCGAGCTCCTTGAAAACGCACAGAGTACATCGGCACACGCATGCTTGACAAAAGGTGCGGCGTCCCGTACAGCGCTATTCGCGACAGATTCGTGCGATGCGACATCTGCACAGCTGTACATGTCCAAAACGCGGCTCACGAGCATCCGTATTGCACGGCTTGTCGTGATGGAGGGTGCATGTAAGCTCGCAATGAGGTGGAGGCTCTCATTCGTCACGAGCAAGAGCGGTTCGAGACAAATCGTAGGCAATGCAGAGGGCGTCAATGAGAACCCTTGCTTCACCTCCACGCCGATACGAGTAAGCACATCGATGGCGTAATTCAAAAGTCCATGCGTACGTTCACCCCACACAGCCTCCAACACTGTCCAGTCGCCACATCTGGTTCCGCTCTCGGTATTATCTTCCAGTGCGTGCATGATGACAGCCACAGCAACTCTAACAGCCCGTATCCTGCCTTGATCCAAAATTGCGTCGAGACCTCTTTTGCGAACCCGAGGAGCTCCTCTACAGCCGCACCAACCCCTTCGTCTGCAATTTTGGCGGCGCGCTCTACATCTGCTCGTTCTCGCTCGTTGATCGACGTTAGGCCCCATGGTTCGCAGCCCCTCAGACAGCAAACAAAATAAGAGTTGAGGAAACTTTGCGCGTTGGCTCGAAGTGCGAAAAGGAGGGACTCGGCATTGATCCCTGCAGTCGTGCGTGGGCCATTCCCGGTTGTCATGCATTCCAGGCGAAAGGTCATTTGGGGTAGCAATAGCAGGGGGGAAAGATCTGATACACTCGTCAGAAGTTGGGCGAAGTAATGATAGGTATGACTTACCGCAGATATCCAGGAATTTCCTGCCACAAGCGCAATACACCCAGAGTGCGCTCGCCATGTAAATTTGGAAGGCCGTCCGACCAGGCGTACGCAGCTAGCACTGAAGCAACGCCAACATATGCCCTAACAAATGCCATGAACTCCGAATGCGTTATTTCCTCAGAGGAATTCAAGCCAGACATCAAATCTAGCGGATACACCCCCTCGTATATCGCCGCATCTCTGATCTTCGCAAGAAGGTCCTCATGGGTGGTGATGCACGACAGCCATATGCCAAAACCCTTCTCCTCCTTTCCGATGTCCTTTAGAAACAGCGCTGCCCTGGTGTAATCTGCGTCTGCGGCCCGCGACAGCGAGGCTCCGGCGAACGTTGTCAGGTTCATCCCGTGCGATACCTCGCCACGCAGGTGAGGTCTTGTCACGCCTCCTCCAAATGTGCAATTGCAATGGCGGCAATGAGGCGATTCGCGACATGCCGAGCTGTTGGTTGAGAAGCTAATTATAGAGCAATTGAGCGTCCATTCGAAACGCGGGAGTAACGTGTAGCCTACCTGCATCGCAGTATCGAATGATCCTGCTGCGACATGTTCGGCTGCGAATGGCGAGTTCCGGACCCAATATAGACGCGGGTGCTCCTCCCAAGTGTCTCATTGAGATTGAAAAGGATCGGTGTCTCCCCTGAGAGAGAGAGAGAAAGGTGTCAGGGCATGGCGTGCAACTAGAGGCGCGTCAATAAATGAAAGCGGCTCCCTGGGTGCTAAGGGTGTGGGTGTGGAGGAAGGGGCAGTGAAGCCACCGTCACTCAGCCTGGGGCAGGGACGGGCCATACCAAGCGTCGTGCGTGGGGGAGGCGGACAATGCAAGGGGAGCTCGAGCTATATATAAAAATGCTCACCATCGCCATCCGCGTCCTGCGCATTCAGTGTATCTTGACGTTGCGGTTAAGAACGTTGCTCTACAGGTTCTAGAGCAAAACGTTCATGAAAGCGCCTGCGTACCGCGCCCTCTGATCGCCAAGTGCAAGTGAGATATCCCTGATGATACGAACGGCGACCATGCACAGCTGGGTATCTTTGTGTGCTTTGAGGGCAGGATACAGGAATGGCAGGCAGGCTTGAATGTGTGGTGCGCATGCGCCTTCCAGTGCTGGCGAAGAACGTCGATGTTAGAGTGGACGCGATGGGAGGGGAAACGTACCAGCAGCAAGAGCCTGTGCAGCACTCTGCGCGGCCGATTTACGGACACGCCGTGGCCTAACGCACTTCGACGTCTCGAGCGAGAAGAAGTTGTTGGAGGTGCAATGTGAGTAGGAGCGAGAGACGGGTGATGTGGTGGTAGGAGAGGCTCGAGGATGAGGCGAGAGATGTCAAAGCGGCTGACTTACAGCGCATAAGACTATGGTAAACAACAAGAGAGCTAGCCAGGTTAAGTGTGGAAATTTATCGCTGATCACGTGCACGTGACAAACAACACGTCAACAAAGGAAATCAACAAATCAAACGACTAACCTGCGCACCTATCCACTAGCCGTGGTCAGTGGTCACTAAAAGCACCACCACCTCGCCTTTACCGCTACTATGAGTGGTGAAATGAAGGTTTCTCTTTTGCAGAAACGGCCCCGGGGTATTCTACAGCATGAATCAGACCATTCAAGGTTGCGGAAGCGACTACACTCGGCAATCCAGGAACCTACTAAGAACCCAACCCCAGAAGTCCCCTCAGCCGCCCTTCATGAGCTGCACTGTGCGGATTCAAGCCATGTCTTGAAAGATGTGCCATTCCCGGCTCCTGTGACGTCGAATTGTCCACTCCTATGCATCTTTGGGATTGAGTTTACGTGCTATGGTTTTATTTGCAGCATCCATCATAGAGCTATTCCACCAAAGATATTACTGCAACATATAAGACTCCCAGACCACAAAAAGGCTTGTAGCACTCGTCTTGAGAAAAATTACAAGGTCGCAGTAGCGCATATTCTCAAGAGCCACGGCGTACCATCCCATATGGACGTCATTCCATTGCCCAGCACTGTGCCTGACCTCATCCCAGGCCTCGAGGCCATTTTCAGTTTCAAATGTCCTGCCCCGAACTGCCCTGAATGGTTCAAAGCCGCACCCCATGGCACAAATAGACAAAAGCAGCAAAACACTATCAAGCACTGGAACGGCTCGCACAGGGCCAGCCTGGGTGATGTCCCTGCATTCTTTGAAGGTCGTTTTGTCATCCGCCCATATCTGATGGTCATGGACAACAAAGACCCTCTCGCATCAACCGTTATTGTCTTACCAGAGACATGGTCTCCACCCAAGCTCCTCTTGGCTACGAGCATTCCCGACGCACGTATTAAACGCCTGGGAGCCACTGTACCGAAGGAAGCTTCATTCCTTAGAGACATAAAGTGGGTAGATTATGCGCAAAGTTTGCAGGCAGATCCTGCCAAGCTTCAAGCGCTTGTGATGCTACCTACTAGTAACAAGTATCACATCCTGCATTTGTCTGAGAGGCAAGTTCGCTTGGAACGTGGACTCCTACAGGTTCACCGATTGTATAAGGGCTACCTCAAGGATGCCAATCAGTTTGTTGAGTCATGCCATTCAAGCGTTCGAAGCGCTCTGACTTTTCAGTAAGCTACATCTCATAGTACAATTTTACGCCGTTCAACTCAAGCATTGTCACCCCAGGACACATGCCAAGTATAGGTTTATTTTAACCAAAAGCTATTTCACATACCGGGTGCCTATGGTCCGCACCATTTGTATGCTTGTGCGCTTTATACATTTCAAGATGCGCAGAAAGGCAAACACCTCTGGTGCAGGCAAGTCTCTACCAGCTAAGCGGTCACTTGGTACATTCACTGTGGCAGGAAATGCAGCGCAATTTATGGCTGCCAAATCCCTCTATCAATACATCGTAACCACCGAAACTCTCAGCTCCACCACTCTCCTGGAACTCATCCATGACTTAGTATCTTTGCTAGTCAGACATGAGATTAAGACCGGCGGGATCATGGAATGTCCTACGGACCAGGCCTTATTCCTGGCATCTATTCGAGGCCAAGACCGTTTTCGACTGGCTAGCCCCCTCGTTGAAGATTGTGTCCGATTGGCCCACAACTTTTATGCTGTTATAGCTCAGTTCTCGCGGCTGCAGGGCAGCAGTGTTGCAAAATTTACCCCATTTGACAAGGCGAGCTGGGTGGAGGAAACTGCCAAGCCATCGCATGTGGCTAAACAGCAACTTGAAGCTGTGGACGAGGGCGATAACCTGTCCAGTGACAACCTGTCTAGCGACGACAGTGAATATGAGGAGGATGAAGATACAGAGGCCAACTCAGGGTTCGAGTTGTTTTCTGATGAGAGTGACTCAGATAGTGAGGCAGCAGATGGTGAGGCAGGCAATGGACACCGTCAAAGTGTAGAGGGCGAAACAGAAGGTAGGCCTTTGTTGAAGCGTTGTATAATAATAACACTATTTCTTTCCAGGAACCTTTATGGAGATTATCAATGGCTCGTTACATGGCTTTGGAACCACCGAAAAGAAAAATATTAGATCATCAGATCTGCTGGCGTAGGTGTATCAACTTCAGAATCGCACCATATCTAATTTTGTTTGGTTGGTTAGAATCATTTCTGAGGAGGTACGCTTCCTGAAGCCAATGGCTAGCGCCCACCCTGGCTATTCGACGCCTTTTGACAGATTAAAGGGCATCTGGTATGCAACTAATCCGGCAGCAACTGGAGAGAGTCGTAAATTTGGACTAGTTTTTAGTGAGGACGGTCAAAGTCTCACTATGGAAGATGGGGACCACCAGCCCCAAACACTTCCCCTCTTGCAGCTTGCAACTTGCGCGCATACCCTTCTCACGCAGCTAGATTCAATCATTCTGCTCAACATTCCAAGCCGCCTTCACACTCTCTACCATGAATTCGACACAAGCCTATTTACCGACAACCTTCTGGAGCAAAAGTCGATCTTTAGGCAGGCGCATAATGCAAGAGTACTAGTGAAGGTCATGTCAGCTGCCAGCACCTGCATCCTAACACCAGACGTGATAACCGACAAGAAAGCAGCTCGTCAGTGGCTCAAGCGATGGGATGATGACGTCATGCCTCTAATCACGGCTGGATTTTGCTTGACATGCGGAGTTCCTCCTCATGGTTTCCAGCTTCATTCTATGTTATTTGACCATTGTCAGATTACTGATAAAGCCCGTAACCTCTTCATTATCAATGGCTTACCAGCCCTCGGCAACGCAGTCACAAAGCAGCGAAACAAAAGTGTTCAAGAGTGTCTCTGGCTTTTCCCGCAAGCTCTTGCTCGACCATTCCTATTTTACCTTGGAGTTATCCGGCCTATTACGCAAGTACTTCTCAAAGACCTGGGGTATGATGCCATGTACCAAGATACTCACATCTTTGCCCGAGCACTTCCACAGCACCGACCAGAGCGAGATCTCCCACAATTCTGGAATGGAAGTGATGTCAATAAGGCCCTTCAGCAAGCCACTACCTCACTCCCAATTCGGCTAACCTGCACTACACTACGACATATCATTACTGCAGTATTTCACCGCCACTTTCCAGAGCTTTCAGATGGCCTGGCTGGAACATCCATGGTGGATGGACAAGCCCAGCACACCTCGCAGACAGGAGATACACACTATGGACGTGTTTACTCCATCCCTGCTGCCTTAGGAATAACGCATGAAAAGGCAAAGCGCTACATCACCATCAGCCAGATGCTGCAAGCTACTTATGGACTCGGCGCTGCTGATGAAAGCTGGCAGGATATTGGGGCTCGATTCCTTTTATTTCCGACTTGCAAACACCACCACTACGCATTCTCTGTTGCTCGACAGACCGTGATGCATCAATATGGTCTGTGCGGTGATGCTTCTGGAATCAAGACAACTGCTCAAACTGTCCTAGAAGACGCCCCGTACATAAAGAGTCGCATCGCAGTAAGTGATTTCATGTATCAGCAACCCAAACTAACTTATTTTTAGGTGTTTGCTTCTGAGATCGGTGACACCGCACTAATTCAAGTGTCAAGCGCCATTCTGTTTGGACCAAACACACTGGCCCAGGAGAACTTTAGCACACCACCTCTTGGCGGGTATCTGCCTGCGGATATAGCTTGCAGTGTAGCTTTTGTAAGTGTAGAGGACACTACTTTCTCAGGTGATCTAATGTTTGCTTTAGATCATATTAGCTATTGAAGAGTGGGCTGATGGCACATTCCAACCCGTACAACTGGCCCAGCCTCCTGGATCAATCCACTTTCAGGAACTTCGCACTGCAGCAGAGAAGATCATGCACAAACTCAAGTCATCTAATGTGAAAGGATGGATCAAGCTAAGCACTGATATTCACGCCGTCCGCCTGATACACCCTGCAGCAAGGCAGTCACGGCCTGTGCACGGCTTGGGATCCATGGAAGAAGACATGGATATAGATAATAGTGTGGAACCTGTAGGAGAGACCAACTTGGTTTGACGACATAGGGCATGTAGTGCGTGGCCCTAGGGGTGTCCATCTTGAGCAGATTATTGTTGTAGTTTCCGCCGCAGGCATAGCATACCACTAATTGTACAGAAGTGCCAGTGCGTTACACCAATAGCGGTGCAGGGCACCATTCCCCGACTCGTGTTTTGTTCCGGGACTGCCTGACGCCGATTCATAGGGAGCACAGGACTTTCAAATTTTCGGAGACGTAACCCAGGCTCGACACTTCGCATGTACATCGTACGTTCCCAACTAAATATATACTTGACTTTGAAATCTCAAACTCGGAGATATGGAAAGGATCACCCTTTCCTCCCGTTCCCACGGTCTAAGAGACCCTGTAGAGTGCAACTGGTCTCTGAGATGTTAATTTGTTCATCGGTTCACTGATGCATTCACTTCCACTTATGGCGGTCTCAAGGGGCTCAACATGGTCAGCAGGTATGTTTTGACACACATCTCAACGTCGTGATGTTAATGCCATGTCTCAGGGAAGGATCATGGTATGATTCGCCTTTGTTTGCCTTGGACCAATCAACCATGTCTTCCGAAGAGCCCTGCCTTTGGACGCGCTCAGATCTGTGCACTAACGCACATCTTCATCAGCAAATTGATCAAGCGTTCAAACTTTGTCTCGCCGACATCCGAGCACTCCGCCATCATGACCCTCTTTTGTTGGGTGGAGAAATATACATCAGTGGTCACTGTACTGAACACGATCCAGGTCGAGCTGAATCAATGCTGACGCCATGTTGTTCGATTTTCAATGTAAGTCCCAGAACCAGTCTACCGTCTACCTTCGTAAATCTAACCTAGATATCAGAAGCGAAAATTATTATCTCGATCCGACCGCGTCAACAGCGCTGATTTCCACCCTCGTGACTTAACAGGTCTGTACAACAGTTTCGTCAACATCTACAACCACGAAACTGGCGCCAGCTGCGCGTCTTTGATTCCAATGCGTGTGAGAAGGTCGTCGCGTTCGAGGCCCACCCTTGCGCAGTCTCATGGCCATTAATATAAGGCCGTTTTTTGACGTCGAGCACTTGTCTTCATTCAGTCCTGTATGGGCCTACCTGGCGGATGTCCAGATCGCCATACGTCACCCGAACGCAGTCCTCCATTTGCTTCAGCTACGTCCCAACCTTTCCTCATTAACTCTCCGCGTGGCATTCGACCAAACAGAACCCTTAAACTCATTCACGCATACCAAATTAAAATCCTTACGCATCCTTTGCTCACGCGCCCTTTATCTGGCCTGCTCAATGCTTTTTCGCTCCCCAACTTGCATGCGTTTGAAGCTCGCCACAATGCATCTTGGCCTCATGAGGATAGGAAGGCATTATTGGCACGGTCAAAGTGTCCCCTGGAGACCCTGACTGTCGGCGGTCGATAACAGATGCGCAGCGAGCGTAATACATTTCCATCATTCCTTCCCTCGAAGTGGTAGTGGATCACAGTAGTAGATACTTTTGATAAGACTGGGTGGTTACATATTTCGAGAAATGACGTTTTCGGGCTGGCAGTAGAATGATACAAATGATAAATGAGACTGGTAGGAAAATAGCATAATTTACGAAGCCAAAAGTGATCACTGTGGGGCATCAGAATTTAAAATATCCGTACCCAAACAAGTGCCTTGCAGTCAGCCTTGTGACCGTCCACCCAGGCTTTCTTCTGACAAACCTAAGAATAGGGTCGAGTTAGACACACGACTTGAGTTGGAACGTAACACGGCCAACGCTCACCTCCCCACAATATGACGCTTGCTTGCAGCGCGAGCACAAGCGCAAGTACGTATTTCCAGATGTATTCTCCTCTTTACCACAAGAACCACAGCATCTTGACTGGCTGTTCAAGCTTGCAAGTTGCATGCAGCGAACATCATCGCTTGCCTTCAGCAGCTGCTCGAGTGAGCATGGTATGATTTTTATGATGGAGGCTTCTTCGACGCGTATGCCGACGGTCATGTCTAAGAAGCCATTTTGTTCGCCATACAGTACAGCAACTGTGTGGCCTTCCTTGATTTGCGAAGCGAGCACTTGTCCACGATCGTCAGTGTACAGCCCGATGGTAACGACCTGACCGTCCTTATCCTTTACGCGTAATAGGGCTCGGCAGAGACCGTAGGAGCCCACAATCTCGCCGAGGAAGCACCGGTGCTGTCTGGGTGCAAATCTGTATGAGGCGTCGTCGTAGTAGGTGGGATCAACATCATTCTCATCAGGAAGGTCGCTGAATGTGGGAAGTTGATGCTATTGCGCAAGAGGCTTTTATAAGTCTTAGTTTCTGGCATTGTTTAATGCAGTGAATCTCGTGCACAAGGAGATGAGCCTCGGTTGCCCCTGCAGAGGTCATACGAAGCTCCCTCCTGGAATGAGCCTCATACTCATCCTTGAGCCGAAGCAGAGTCGCCATTACGTCTGCATTCTCAACGTCCACAGCGAGTGTGGTATCACCCCTAATTCTAGATACCGGTGTTAATTCCATGCGGGAGAAACATGATAAGTCAAACCTTTCTAACGCTCCTGAGCACCTCATCCCCAGATCCTAACCGCATGCAACGCGACTTCATCAACGATGTTCGCATTTTCTACTCGAGCATGCACAGCTCGAGGTGAGAACGCAGTAGATATGCCCTGCAGGAAGGTCCCAGAAGGTGCAGTAATAGCCGTCGTGACACCTCCGCGATAGGCTAGCCTGCAATCGAAAAAGTCAATTTGTGTCTAGAACTAAAGAATGAAAAGTGCACGTACAGCAAATTCTGACCACCGAACATAAGCCCGCTCTGTGCTCTCGTGGCCGCGTCGCCTAACACGGCGGGCAGCTCCCCATTGAGAGGGTTATGGACCCTTCCATCGTTCGTACTCGGCTCAAGCCTTATCTCCACAAGCCCCACGGGCGAACCGAAGCTTGTCAGTCCAGGCGTGATCGTGCCGCCTTCGAGGTCCACGGTGTCGACCGCCCCCTCTGCAAAATCCGAGCAACGACCAACGCACATGGCTCGGCCATTTTCCACGCCCACCGATCCCGCCAGCTCGGAAACGAGGCTACGTGTATGAATCAAACGTTAACGCTTGATGCCACTGGGATTCTGCTTCGATATTGACCTCGCGGATTAACATTTCTCCGAACATATGACATTCCAGGTAGTCGAACGTTGACGTTCGACTATCATAGGCCACGTTTATGAATCAAACGTTTACGTTCGACTATGATGCGCCAGGTCTATGAATCAAACGTTTACGTTAGACTATGATGCATGTATGATGCGATAGGTGAAGGATGCAACCTGGAGGAGCACACCCACCAGATGTCGAAACCGGAAGGTATTTTAACTCCGCTTGAACTGCTCCGAAGCGGCTAATTGGCATGCTTAATCGAGACCGTCCTAGATCACAAATTATTCATTATGTATTCAAAGGCATTCCGCAGGAGCGTCGCCCAATCTAGCCAGTAGCCACAGCGTCCACACACCATAAAGAGAGCGGCCCGTAGCTTCAGGTTCTCGCAAACTCGAGCGTCCTGGAATGCAGTCCGGTACCTCTCGCCCTTCGAAGAAAGCTCCCGCAATTTCTAGCAAGCTTCAAATTAGTTTTTCGGCAGTTGCTTGATATTTTCCTTGACACTTCGCTGTATTCCTTGCTTCACGTCTCGTATTTCTATGAGTGTACGAGAAAACACGCGCCTACGTCATGCTTCCTTCGCTGGTGTGACGTTGCTAAAGAAGCACTTTGGAACGGAGGACGCGCCCCTCGCATAAATCTGACTTGTGTAGACCTGCACCATAAATGTTAACCGTGAACAATGAAGGAAAATGAATACTCGCAAGCTCATCGTAGATGATAGCAGGTACTTTTTTGTCGCAAAGCGTGGAACCCGGATGAATATTAATGACCTTGTACACGTTCAGTCTTCTGTGTTCGCAGAACGAGGGGTGAGACTCACAGAATGACCCATCGTTTGCTTGTACGTTCCATCTGGCTGTAAAAATGCCGACAGCTGAACCAGGCCAGTACTAGTGACGAAGCATCTCAGCACTGGCTCCTCGCTATCTGCCGTGGAAGCATGCCAGTCAATGCTAATTCGTTGACACGTCTGCCTTCGCTGATCTCTAATCTTCATCGCCTCCACGAACGTTCTTTCGTTCACAAAATGTTGGCGGCACCATTCCTTTCTCGCGCCCTTACTCTCAGATGCGGTAATCTCTTGATATGATCGGAGAATTTTGAGCATCGTCATATGGTCGCCGTTCGCATGACAAAACTTGCCTCGAACTTCTGCGATGGCATCACGCCGGTCGGAGATATCGAGGAAGAGCGTAGGATGAGAGAAGGGACACGATGTCTATTACCTCAGAGGTGCAGCCGTAGGTTTTGGATGCGAGGATGATACGCGCGAAGTACGGCTCCACAGGGAAGGACGCCATTTGACGCCCCAATGTGGTTAGTGTCTTGGAGTTGTCCAGCGCACCAAGAAGCCAGAGGGTCTTGAGTGCGGAAATGACTAAAAAAAAAATCAGGATTGGTATGGAAGTATGTCAAGGGGTCGTACCTGACCCAACCTCGGGAGGATCCATGAAATCGACTTCTTCAAAGTCGTGACCGAGGCATTTCAATTGCAAGACACTCTGGGTTAAACTGCATCGGCGAATCTCCGGCTCTGCGGAAAGTGCCGTTGCATTGAATGCGTCTTTTGTGTATAAGCGGAAACAAAAGCCTGGACCCTACTTCGCGTTAGAGGCATCAAGAGAGACAAGGTTCAGGGCATAGTTCGCGACCGCCGTGACCACCGCGCTGCATAGCAGACGACTTTGTGATATCTCGAGTTAACAGGGTATCGAAACCTACCGAAACGGTCAGTTGTGAACTCAAATGGACAATCACCCCCATTACCTCCACGGATAGTTTGCGATCTTTATTTTGATTGAAGTAGCGTCTATACCGTTCGCACTTGAGCCATCGAGGTACCTAGTAGGTACCTGAGCTTACATGAGCGTAGATGGCCAAATATACTATTCATTTGCCTGCTCAGCTTTGAGCTACGCCTGCAGTCCCGCCAACCACACTCACATCTTTGATCATGCAAGTAGCTTCAGGATCCATTTTCGCATGCACAGTTTTGCCAGATGGGCGGCGGGCAGTGATCGCCTCAGGAGACCACACAGTTCGCCTTTATGACGTTAAGGAAGACGCTACCATAACAACAATGAAGGGGCATCGTGCTGAGGTGAGAGCAGTAGCAGCATCACCAGGCGGGCAAGGGATAGTCAGCGGCGATGACGATGGAAATCTCATATCCTGGAAACTGGAAGGAGATGCCTGCCAACTCACCCACGTCATTGGGGCTCACTCCAAGCAAATCCTCTCATTGGACTTTTCTCCTGATGGTGCGGTACTCGCAACTAGCTCCATGGATGGAGCTTTGAAACTCTGGAGCACAAAAACCTGGCAACCACAAGGCAATCCGATGACCTGTGACCATTCAATCATCTGCATCCGGTACTCACCAGACGGGACCCTCCTTGCCGCTGCAACGTCCAAAGGCATTCAAGTATGGCGACCATCCTCCAGCCAGTGGATAGCAAATTTCATGGCATCCCACGTCATAACCAAGGAGCTTGTGGCTCAGCCAACAAGCAATGCTTCACTTGAGTGGATGCCAGATGGCAGACGCCTTTTCACTGGGGGATCTCAGTTTGATCCAACCCTACGGGAGTGGGATGCGTTAACCTGGAAGCAGGTGGATGGCCCTTGGGAAGGCCATACAAGTCAAATTAATGGAATTGCCATAAACTCCGCAGCTACCACGGTTGCTTCTGCATCGCATGATCACCACGTCCACCTCTGGCGTCATGCAGATAGACAAACTATCGCAATATTCAAGCTCTGGGATGTAGCGTGTTTTGTGACTTTCAGTGGAGCTGACGAGTACATCCTCAGTGGAGGTAAGGATAGGAGGGTATGGAAGTGGACGGTACCTCGCTGGCAGGATACTACTCTACTGGAGCAAAGTGCAAACACCCAGGCTTCAAAAGTCGTGAGTTCTGTTTAAGTTCCATCCCTATTATCTCATCTGGTGCCAGGATACTTTGCGGGTGGCTCGTCCAGAAAATACATCGGACTGGGATCATGCGCTCTATGATGCACTTAAGGTGGGATAGGCTAACTTATCATCGCCTCTTAATAGACTAACTTTCATTGGGGTGTAGTCGGTTGAGACCCAGCCCTCATTGTCTGGCTACATCTCCATGGGCATCGCGCTTTGTGGACAGCAACGTTTACAAGATGCCATGAAAGCCATTGACCTTGCTTTCATGTTCACAGAACAAGATCCCAAGGTCACTCATCGTCTTCTTTTGATTAAGGCAAGTCTAGTTTTTGTTGCATCATCTCTACCTCCTTACCGCACTCAGGCCATCTTGTATTTCAATGCGGACCAACGCCCTCATGCAATGCTGCGCATCCAAGAGCTAGCAGCTGCTTGTCCCAATGCCGATACTCTTGCATGCGATGTAGTCGAAGTGAGTGTCAAGCAGTCAAGGCCAGACGTATGAGTCAGGCACTCATTTTTATGCACTTTTCCCATCAGGCATACCTACGCGTCCAAATGGGAATCAGTGCCTTGGACGGCGGGCGTCACACAGAAGCTGCTGAAAGCTTTGCTGCTGCTGTCAACACCGGCCGTGTGTGGTCTAAATTGGACATTCATTCTGAATATAAGGACTTTGTGATGGTGCGTTGACGTAGTGCTACTGAATATGCTATTCACCCAGTCATGGGTCTTGGACAGCTCTTCGGGTGGGACCTCAAGTTTCTGTGGCGCACTACGCATCAGAAACAATGCGATGCTCTCCTTCTCGCTGGTAGGCCTGAAGAAGCCTTGAAATCTTACCAACAAGTGCTGGATACTATGAGTGATGAGCGTACAAATGCTGACTGCCTTCATTGGTCAACTGGCAAGCCTTCTGTAGTGCCACCCAGGCTGTAATTCTTACCCTCATTTCCATCCAGCTTTCAAGCGGGACTGCGGCACTCTTTGTATTGATGATGGTGATGCAGCCCTCAGCGCCGGCTATCACGACCTTGCTATCGACCTGTACTCGGTGGCGATCGAGCTGGATCCTACCAATGATGCAGTCTTTGCAAACCGTGGTTTAGCTAAGTTAGGGGAGGCGTTATGGGAGGAAGCACTTCTGGATGCGCAAAAGGTGCCTAGGCATCTAGGCGGTACAGTGACTTATGCTCATTGGGTGATGCATAGGCTATTGACCTCAACCCATCAAACTACCATGGACACAAGTCAAAGCATTCGGCGCTTCACGGTGCACAGCGCTATGACGAAGCAATCCAGGCCTTCGAAGCTATGCTCTTCAGTATTGACAGCACTACTGAAGCGCCCAGTAAGTCCCATACAGTCCAAGCGTCAACGCGTTGATGTTTTTCTAGGGCAACGCAATCATTGTCTTAGTCTATCCCAAGCAGAAGGCGCTATTCAAGAGGTCATTCATGCTCAACTCAACGACTCCCCTCCTCGTCTGCTTAACACCTGCACCGGACGTTTGTGTGATCGAGAGGGACTAATTGAAGACTTTAAAGCCAGCCCTCAGTACAAGGAGCTTTTGTCATTAGCAGTGGGCCATGGAGACAACCATCGCCCTATCAAAGAAGCAGTTGCAAAGTATTTTCATCGCGTCATGCTATCCCATAGGTGGGAAGAAAAGGAGCTGCTGCTGTCGGACGTCTGGGAGAAGGCCATATTCAAATTGAATTCCGTTGGAGCCATCCTGAAGTTGCAGTCATTCTGCAAAACTGCTGGTGATGCAGGCTATCGCTGGGGGTGGGTTGACACTTGTTGCATAGACCAGAAAAACAGCTCTGAGGTCCAAACGTCAATCAATTCCATGTTTTCCTGGTATAGCACCTCAGCTCTCACAATTGTCTACCTGTCAGACGTTCCTCCTCTGTCAGAGTCTGGTGCACTGGCGAAGAGCGCTTGGAACCAGCGGGGATGGACCGTTCCAGAATTTCTTGCTTCTAAAGTAGTTCTCTTCCACCAAAACAATTGGAGTTTATATCTCGATAAAAATTCTTCCAACCACAAGGAGTGCGATGTAATCATGCAGGAATTGGGAGATGCAACTGGTATTGATGGGCAGGCTCTTGTCGCATTCCATCCAGGGATGAGAGGAGCAAGACAGAAGCTTCAATGGGTGTCCACTCGCATCACTACCGTGCCGGAAGATGGCGCCTACTCACTGTTTGGCATTTTCGGCATCCACCTCCCCATCATCTATGGGGAGAATAAGCAAAACGCTCTTGGGCGGCTGTTGCAGGAGATTGTGGCTCGGTCAGGGGACATTACTACCCTCCATTGGGTGGGAAAATCATCCGAGTTCAATAGTTGCTTGCCAGCAGACATTACCTCATACAAAGCTCCGCCTTACATGCCACCATCTCTGTCAGAAGATGAGGTTCAGACCTCCATCTCCTCATGGCTAAACGCGCTCCCCATCGATTCTGTCTCCAGACTTTATACGGAGCTGGACATGCTGAGAGCTCCTCACTTTGCAAACTGCAAACTGCACCTGCCTTGCATCGTGTTCCCTCTCACAGAAGTCAAAAAGAAATATACCCAAGACTCCCAGAATACATACGACGTCAAGGCAGCCAAGCTTAATGACCTCGTCATTACCACAGAAAACAAGCTATCACGATTCTCACCAATGAAGCCACTCAAAACTGGGCAAGGGTTGATTCTTGCGCGCCCCTGGAATCGTTCCCTCCTTGGGCTATCTGGCGCTCCAGATGATGCCCAGAGCCTGGGAAGTTGGTCCGACCATGGTTCGTCATTACAAGATTCAATCCACAATTTTTCAGGAGCCCCTGAAGTTGTTGACAAAGACCCTTGCCTGCAAGCGTTGCAATTGATTGTTCGCCTTGGACAGCCTTTCAGCGCCATTTTGTTGGAACGCCAGCCCAATGGAGAGTACAAGAGAACTGCATCGGATCAGAATATTGTCGCGAAACTTATAGATCCAGCTTCTTCTATTCAGACCAAGATGGACATTAGGTATCTGGATATATTGTAGATGACAGAGGGCGATCACGTCTTTGTCGATTGGTCGCGTAATAGCCAAACTGGATAATACGTTATAAGTGGCTGTCAGGTCAGCGCAAAATTGACCAAGGGTAGTTGATTGTTAGTCAGTTTTGATAATACATCGTCGGGCGAACGCAAAATTGACAGTATATGGATATGCTGCAATGCTACCTAGTCAGCCATCAAGGGACGCAAAACTCTCATACTCATATTTGGACATCGCTGGTACTTGCGACACGGCCAGGGCACATTAACCAAATGACGGTCACTCGTTTGTTACTTATTCCACGTTAGGTATAATTCAAGTGCACCGTTTATGCAATCGACGCCTCAGCAAGGAAGACAAAATAGATAGAAAAACGTGAATTCAGCACCAATTATAGCTAACAACATGTCAGAAAAAATCGATACTGGAGGTATGGCGGGAGGAGGATAGGCGAAAAGACTGGGCCTAGCATTGGATGCGAACTCAAACTTTGACACCTGAATTCTGGGTTGGTGAAAGTAACCGAGAAGCGTTGCATGTTACTCACCTTTAGGTCTTCATTCAAGCCCAATAATGGCAGTGGGTTCAAACGCGAGGCACGCGCAGTGCGCCAATGGATACCAGTACCAGAACTGGCAGAACATGGCCATACCGATGATCGCATTCCAACATGCATGAAGGCGTTCTGTAGGGTGACCGCAGTATGATATGTAGACGTCCGGGCTTCGAGAACGTCCTGGCGGCATAGTATTAGCGAGGTTTAAAATCCAGAATGAGAATACTTACTTTCGTGTTCTTCAGGATCAGCATATCCACTTTGTTGTTGCGCTTCAAGAATTCAGATCAACAGAGGAAGATGAGAAATGAGAGATACACACCTACAAGGCCCACAGGGTCCGGTTGCACCCATTTCTGTTGTAGATGCGAATGAGTCACAGCGTTCATTGAATGATAAAACACAGCTTACCCGAAAAAGTAGTGGGCGGTGTCCTGGTCAATTGTATTGCTCTGGGACAACGCCGTAGCATATCTCTGTTGTCAAATTAAATAAGAGATACTGGATGCAAATATAGAGTACGCACCTGCATAACCTCCAAGTCTTGGACATATTTCCGTTCGGTCTCTACCAATTCCCTGATAATATTATTCCGGGCTGCATCTTGCGGGCAGGCGGGAACGGGCATATTCTGCACAACACCCACTAACGAGTCAATTGAATCATGCGTGGACGTCAATGGTGGTGACGAAGGAGCTGCATCGAATAACGTGGATGGCAACATGTTAACAATAGTGGTCACGGTGCTAACGACCTAGGTTATCATGAGGTGTTAGAGCGATCGATGGAGATAACTCGGGCGCGCACCTTCACTAGCCCATCTGTAGAGTGTCTCTCCCATAAATCCGTCACTGTGAACTGCTCGCAGTTGTCCAAATTTTTGATATTCATGACGAAGACTGCGATGGCATGTTTCTTTGCGCGTTCATTACTGACGTCGAGTACAGAAGGATCTGTCTTGACTGTAGGTGGATTTGTTCTTCCAGGAAGAAGCTCGTAAAGGAAACAGAGTGATATTCCGAGTGAGAAGCAATCTCACCGTTGTGTGACAGGATCGGTGGATTGACGAAGAGAGCCAGACTAAGATGACGGTATAAAGAAATTTGAAAAGCCAGGGATGCGCATCAAACGAGTTCGTAAGGCAGAGCATTGCTGGTAGAGAGATGTTGATTGAGAAGCTGCCTTGTTGAGGATATTGTTGTTAGCGACTGGAGTTTCGATTACAAGACCGGGATTCGCTACTATTGATTTTTTACGGGTAGCTACGTTCGCCATGATGGCGGTTTAAAGAGAAGGAGCGCCCGGCGCGATGACTGATGATGAGGATGAGTGAAAGGACAAGTAGCAGTCGTTCAACAACGGAGGAAACGTCACAAGAGATAATACTATTTAAAACTCCGATTATAAGTACTGTTCCTACTACTGCTGATAGAGTTTATCAGCAGCATCAAGCTACTTAGGGCTTACAGAAGAGGCTTCATGTACCGTACTCCGTGGGACGTTGTGGGTATGTATGTCATTTACGACTATCGTGTAAGGTATTCTCAGGATTATCTTTTCACATACGATCAGCAGTCGTACCGGGGACGGGGCACCATTCCCCAACTGCTGAATGAAATGATCGATCTTGGCTTTGTGTATACGGTGGTGTTCCTGCCATCCCTTCCAAGGATGATGAGGATGCTGTAAACAAGACCAGGTCAGCAAGCTCAATATAATACCGAACAGTGAAGACTAACTGTACGACCAAACACTTGAAAGATTTTGTCTGATGTCCCTTCCGGCTTTGTGAAAAAGTATTTCGCAAGAAGTATGTCATCTCCACGGCTGTAACGCATCTTCTTCTCCAGTGGTTAAGGTATGCTTGCGGATGGGTGGCCATGGGCTGCATTGGAGCCGGCTGAGATGTGGCGGGGCGCGTTTGATCAGTCTGGGACGGGACGATGGCAGGTGGCGTTACTCTCGTAAGGTTATTCAACACGGGGAAGACCAATTGGTAAAAAGAAAAACAAACTTCTCCGTTCCAGTGACCTTGCAACCGGCCCAGTTGTTCTGGAACGTTTGAAGAGCGCCAGCACGAACGCACTCATGAACCCAGCGGTAATGGAGAACAAACCGACCGAAATGTTGTATGTGTTACAACGTGAACCTGTGCAAGGATGATTAGTGCCGCCTCGTGGAATCCAACGGAGATTCTTAGCTGCTCTTGACATCAGATGACGACATCAAGGTATTTGCGTACTGTGCGGTCATGATTTACAACAATACTCCAAGCCAATTGGGCAATCTGCCGCAGTATTCCAAGCTACTGCTAGAGCGAGACAAAAGATGCTGTCACGCATTAGAGGCTGCTGTTGGTCAATATGCGGAGATTCACAGGGAGGGTCTTGACTATGTGGTGGCTGAAATATGGGGCAGCTACAGACGAGGAACTCCTTGGAGAGCCCTGCCGGCTCCGAGTTCCCGTTGGCTTGTGACGCAGACTGCGCCTTTTAATATCATCGTGTGGGGGACTGGCGCAGCCGAGCGCCATTATGATATAAGCATAACAAACAATAAGTTCAAGGCACCGGTACACTGCCTCACGCTTATTTAATACCACCGAAAAGTGCTACCTGACTCGGAGGTGAGCACTTGCTTTAGGGGTATTTAGTAGTGTTGTCTTCCATTTTAAATATTTGTCATGAGGTGTGCCATTGGGCTTTTTACTTTGAGCTCCTCACCGCCAGCTGTGCTCCAGATCAAGATCATTGTAGTTCCCAAGCACCCTTACAATCATTGGCATCAACTACTATGTCCTTCTCAAGCCCTACTGTCCTTGTACGCACTCCCAAGGGCATCAACCTTTCATCTGTAGGACTGGGAAGACTATTTCCTTCTCTAAGTTTTACCTCCCCTAAAAACTCTCCGGGTTTGCGCACGGATGAAAACATTAAATTGGCAGAATGTTATATTGGAGTCACTGAAAGCCAATTGGATATGATATACAACTCATCACAACGTGCAGCGGCCACCTATGCCTCTGAGATCACCTTTATTGAGGAAGAGCTTAAAGAGTAAGTGCTTTTCTCCAAGAAGTCCTTCTGTTTTCATGTCCATTATAGATTGAACAGCATCTTGCAAGTTGTCAAATCAACTAGAAACAGCAGTCATACCCTCAGCAACAGAATTTTCAGGACCAGCAATGAGTGCGCTGCTGGGGGTGTCTTAACCGCTGCGCGTGAACTTGCTGACAAGGCCAAGGTAAGGTCCCTGACTGATTTTCAGAAATAGTCTAATTTATATTAACATAGCACACCAGCCACATAGTGTGCCAGTTGAGAGATTCCGAGCGTCAGGAAACGGATATCCTCTTTCAGACCAGTGCGTCTGAGTCTTCAGAGTACCCTCTACTTTTTGGTGAGTGAAGCGTCGAGAATGCTGCAATATTACTGACCGCCTGCCTTTAGGCCAGGACTTGATTCCCCCAAAGAACGTCTGCGGGATTGGTTTCTCTTTTAATAGGCGACCTACACAGGACGATACCCACAAGATTGAAACCGTAATTCGCCTTGTTTGTCCAGAGTTGCCCTTCCCGTCTGACGATGGTCTCGAGGACGGATCTGACAGCGGTGCGGCCCTTTCATCATAGGCGAGATACCAGTCTAATTTACTGACTGCTGCAGTCCGTGTTTTAAGGACAAGAAAAAGCGATCTTTCCACCTATTCGTTCCATTACTGGGGTTGCGAAGCCTACGGTATGGCGGGATGCAGCAGTTCCCTGCTGGGGAGTATTGGTAGGGATGCAGGTGCGTACAGCCAAAAACAGAACGACGACTCTGGAGCGCCTAATGTACTTCAGCTGCACAGCCTTCACAGCCTGAGGAGTATAACAACGCAGCAGCGATAGAGTCCCGTACTGATTCAGACGACCGTACTGATAGTGATTACATGCTATGTCCATAGCGGGGCTGATGGCGCTATCGCCTAAGGGTTGGGTTTCGTTCTTGAATATCCGTTTTAGTGTGAGAGGATTCTGTCCCAAGTTCCAACAGTTGCCTCTTTACGCACTACTAGTAGTACATTTGCAATTGAAAGTCAGTCATGGGTTTACCAACCTTCAAATATGCTAAGTGGTTTAGGATTGAGCACGCCACGATGCTAGCCGCCCACGAGGTCGTCCCCTTGAACGTCTTCATAACGATACGCTCAACCACCGACCGCTCAAGAAATGCACGCGTTTTTCCAATGCTAAGTCCAGTGTGCATGTTACCGGCGTGAGCAACCCTCGTAGAAATACACACTCGAATATTGTAGGGTAGTCATCCGCATCGTACGGTCCACAGATCCGGAGGCTAATCTTAGCCCATCTAGGTGGCGACCAACATGTCTGAATGAAAACGCAGTGGACACTCGAGGGTCGTCTTCGAGCCCGTTGCATGAGTTTGTGGATCGTCATGTGCTTGGCCACTACTCATGAGCAAGAAACAGAGGACCCTCATAGCGAAGTATCAACTTCATTCATCCATCCTATGGATCAAAAGCCTACCTGCAGCATAAGTAATTGTCGCCCTCAAAGGAACAATGCTGACCAACACAAACTACGAGCTCCTAAGCAGTCCAGACTCCCATATCTCCCTAACGCCCTCCCTAAACCGCACGACATTCAACTCCTCTTCGCATCATGTACACCATCGTCGGAAGGGGTGCCAGGAGTGTGCGCGCGGCGTGATGTGGTAGATGAGCACTGTTCTTGGGTATGATGGTCAGAGCGACATCGCTGCGGATGGGAAGAAGTGGGGTTTCGGGTGCAGACCGGTGATGAGGTAGTGAGCGGTGGTATGCTGGTGGGAGTGGTGCCAGAGGCGGGGGTTGATGCAGTACCTATGTGTGGGGGCGTTGGTGTTAGGGACAATCAACTCATCCGTGAATCGTTGGAGTTGGACCTAGTAGGCTGGTTAAAGGCGGGAGGGAGTTATGTGATGTGTGCGTACCTGTACAAGGGTTCAAAAGAGTTGAGGATGGATAGGTAGTCGCAGCAGAGCTTGTGCGTGGCTTGGTCTACTGGTGAGGTATCTGTTGTGGCGCGGAGTTTGCTGGGTATTTCGAATAGGAAAGCCTTTGGAGATGTTGTGTTCTGGGAGCGACTAGAAGAATCCGTGAAGACGGAGGGGCAGTAAAGGCACATCAGAGCATCTGGCGGAAATACTGGTGTACCGATTTTATCGTACTCTTGAAGCCTTTCGACCTTGTGCTCGAATACCTCAAAATTTATACCTGGATTGACTGGGCATACTGCGACGATGAATTCTATGAGCTTTGAGATGGGATGTTGGCACTGATCCTACGCATCTGGATGAGGATGGCGGTCAAGAGCTAAATGCAGCGAACGTACTCGAATGTCTATGACAAAGACTATGGTCAAGAAATCAGCGATAGATGCACTGAGTGTGTCAAGTATCAACAGCGGGATGGTGTTCAGTGCTGGACGCCAGCAGAAGTAAGGCACGGGTGCACGCTCGATGAAACAGCGATGCGCATGGTAGACTCGAGGTAAAAGGTTTGTTAGTCGGGCGGGTTCCCCCCGCTCTAGTGTCCGTCCACGAGGTTTTTCATCCTCCTCAGCGCGCACATCAGCTCCTTACTTTCGTATCTCTGATAAGCTGGGCTGGGTGATGGCGTACAGCTGGAATTTCGAAGAGCCCTTTGTTGCTTGGACTCGCATGGGGGGTTCTGTAGTGTCACTCCATTCCATGCGAGTTTGGTCCTTGTGCGAGGTCTCGAATAAACCGCGTAGAGAGCCGAAGAAACTCATGGATGGCTTACGCTCCCGCTATTTGCCGTTACGCTCGGGTGTGCGCTTAACAGCGTCTGGAGATACTTCGTGACGGAGAGAGGCGCTTCGGTTGTTTGAATAGATCGCTCTCGATGACCTCTAAGGGACCTTGAGTCTCCTCATCACTGCTATCGTCTAGCACTGTGAGCACCGTTAGGGGATGTGAAGTAGGAGTTTGTTACGTCAACAGGCCCCTCCCCGCACTCATCTCGGTGATACGTCTGGACGATGGATGGCGGATCCGTTGTATGCTGCTGCTACATGGGAGGGGACGGGCCTCGAGGTCTGTGGAACGCTCTGGTATGGGGACTCTGAGAGGGGATGGAGAGGGGGCACCAGTGGGTATGGTAAGTTCTGAGATGGCGGGCGCAGGAGGAATATTGATTGTCACCTCTTCTTGGCCACTGGAGCTAGGATGATCAGAAACCGCGCCTTCTTGGCTAGTTCCACGAGAAGGCCCATCGTGCTGTTGCAATGCACTTTGAGAAGGCGTGAGGGAGGAGATGTCGGAGGAGTAGGATATTGGGCCCTGTATAACATGAGAAGGCAGCGTGAGAGAAGGCAAAGTCTTTTGTTTGAGAGCGATGGACGTGAAGGGCGAATGCGAATGTAATCGAGATGACACCAATGGCAGTTCTGGAACTGGATGCGTGCGCACCACGCTTGCGAATGGGTGATCTGGGGAAAACAGTATAGTGGCACACCTTGACCATCAGAACTTGCAGCATTAAGGCTCTGTAATGCCCGAAGACCTTCCTTGCCCATTTCGCCCCAAGCCTACCCCCAATCAACAAGAGCGCGACAGCAAGGACGGAGACCCTCTCTAGCTATGCTAACCCAAAGTGCGTCTAAATCCAGCTCTTTAGCAGCAAAATGAGCCTCGCATGCGCGTAGCTCCTGAAGGGCTCGCAGAAGTTTGGTGTTCGAAGAGCCATGCGGCGTAGAATTGGTAGAGGGGAGAGATGTAAATGAGGTAGAGCCAGATGGCAGAATCAGCGATGAGCGAGGATCTCGCGTGGTCTTGGAGGATTTAGAAACTTTGATAAGCCGAGTTACTCTGAAGTGAAGGTTAACGAGGAGCTGATAGAGAAAGAGTTAGGACGAACAAATTTCCTTGCTACGGAGAATAGTTGCTACGTCTCCCTTGAGCTTTATCAATTGGCCAAGTCGGTCGTGCCAGTTCTCAACTGCCTGATTGCGGAGGTGAAGAGCATCGTCGGCGCCGGAGAAGACATTAGCGACGGCGCCAATAGTTTGTGCTATAGAGGCTGAAGGACTAGGAGAGGCAGCCGTGGATGCAGAAAGAGATGCGAGGGCAGCATGTGATGTGGGGAAAAGAGGGAATAGGTGCTTCGCCTACCAATCGCGTACTCCCTTTCGTGTGCTGAGGTTGGGCAGGAGACAAGAGCCTGGCTGCGCGCACCACACGTGACTGTTAACAGCTTGGTAACGGGCATGTCATGGCAAGGGGTAAAACGGTCACCTTGCCATGACCAATTTTCACCATAATATTATGACGACGTAGTATGGTTGCGAAGCAACAAGCTGAACATACGATCGCGCTACGTCAGTGCTCACTGACGTATTCTGGGTTAGGTGCTTGATTCCACGAATTACAGAGGTCGAGTGGTGCCTGGATGCTGGGGTAGTTAGGGGTCACGGAAACTGCAATCGTGGGGACTCGAACGGGTTTGAGCGTGTTAATACTGGCGGTGACGCGAAATCGCGCATGGTAAGGGGACCCGAGGTGAGTCGATGCTCTTGCGCGGTTGGTGTCTGGCAGGGTGTGGTTGTGCACTAGGGGGGCGCAGGCGATGCACTAGGTGCAGTTGCAGTAGGTCTAGAATTAGTGGAGCAAACTCTCTCAGCAGGACCATAGTTTGGAGTGAGTGAGCGAGGCTTACAGACGTGAAAGAACGGTTATAACGATAGCGACGACATCGAGCAGGTCGCCCTTGACTCCGCAAGACGGCGCCCTTCTCCCTCTGCCGTCCGTTGGAAGACTTCGGGCGTCTCAAAATGGTAGCAAATGACATGCCGTTTCGTTGGATGTAGAAGGAACTTGGCGAGTTGGGTCACGAAGACATAAGAATGAGTGCGACGACAGTGACAGCGAGCTCGATGATGGCCACGTCGAGACTGAGGATGAGCTCGACGACAAACAATGTAATACAACAGCAAAAGTCCACATTAGTATAAACAGTCACACGGTCATATGATCTGAACGATTAGTAAGCCAAGCGTGCGTTACATTTGAGGCTTAATTCTAATCCCTAACCTTCACGTCAAACGCCAACGTTTGACTAACCCAATCGTTAACGATTGGTATCTGCTCTGCGTCAAACGTCAACGTTTGAACAACGTCACCTCCGTATCTGCTCTGCGTCAAACGTCAACGTTTGAACAACGTCACCCCGTATCTGCTCTGCGTCATCTGCTTTGCGTCGAACGTTAACGTTTGAACAAGCTCACCCCAGTCATCTGCTTGTTGGACGACCGCAAAACTGTGAAACGCCAACGATCACTCGTTCACCGTCAAACGTTAACGTTTGAATATGGTCGCCCCAAGTCAGAACCATCCCAAGAAGGTTCCTCAGCCTCTCGCCGCACCTCTGCCGTCCGAGTTAGGGTGGCCAGAGTCGCCACTCAGGATCAGAAAACCGCGTCATTCTCGTAAGTCATAATACCTGCGTTTAATGTTCTTTGTAGGCTAACATGACATCCTAGCCCTCAACGGTGTCATGCCGGTAGACGGATTTTGGAGGCCCGAGGAAATCCCACATTTTACCGGCCAGAAGAAAAAGAGGCGCACTTTTGTAGTAACGTCCGATAGGGTGCGACGGGAGATTACCGGCGCTGTCAACGAAATCAATCAGCTAAAGGAAAAACAACGATCCAGTAAGGTATTCACGTACCAATCAGGCGACATTCAAGCGTTTTTCGACGATTCGGACAATGAGAGCGACGCCTCGAGCGACTCGGACTTCAGACCTTCTTTCCTCAACTCACAACCGCGGGGATACCTGCTTCTCGCGTCGTCGTCGGCCCCCAACGCCTTATCCAATATTCCCGCAGCTCGCGAGTGGATTTATCAATCCAAAAAATTTCCGGAAGCGCTGCCCTTGCCTGCCGCTCTTCATGAGCTGTGCGAGGCGGTTTTGACAGTCCCCAGGGATATAATCGCTCCCCTACTTCCTGCCGACGAAATGCCAGTATCCAAATTATCGAAATTCAAGATGGCTTCTGTCCAGCTCGTCTCTGGACAACCATTATCGTGGTTCGATCCTATTTTTCCCGTCGATTCTGTGGACACGGCAGCCCCAATTCCCCCACAAGAGGTCGTGGACGTTCTGATGGTAGCTTTCGGACAGGCCCTTCTCGACGGAAAGCAGTCGATACGTGATCCGTTCACCCCAGGGAAGCTCTTACCTCTATGGACGCTTAAATTCTGGGAAGAGTTACATCGTGTGCGCGCCATCAAAAACAAGTGGTCCAAAGCCGTCAGCTGGTTAGGTTCTAGGATGTCCGGAGATGGGATACAAACATTCAGACGTGCCCGCATCCAGTTAGACCGTCTCTCGTGGAACAAACCAATCGTGGGCTCAGCTGCATCCGGTCTGCAAACGTCCCTCAAGTTAACCCGTCTGTTATCGTCTGAATGGCTGTCTGATACCATCGTTGACATGATGGTCGAATGCCTCGCGGTACGGTTACGAGATGCACACCCCGACGTTGCCCTCGCCGATACTAGTTTCGGCCACACAATCCAAACTGCTGCAGACAGGTCTAATCACACAAACGATCGCCTACCATTGAAGCAGCTCTCAGAGTTTTACGACGGAAAAAGATGTCTCTATGCACCGGTGCATCTCTCAACACATCTGCATTTTGTGGCGTTTCAGATCGACTTCACTGACAAGTCCTTTCGCTACGGTAGGCATAATTTTTCTGTACGATTGCGCCACTCAAGTTAACCACACAACAGGCGACTCTCTCGGTTTGAAACAGGACGTGTCAGAGTTCACCGAGAAGGTGCAACGTTGGTTGGAGAGGGTCTTTGGGCAGACATTCCGCGACGACGGCCTCACTCTGCCGTGCGCTCAACAATTAGACTCGTCGTCTTGTGGTTTATTTGCAGTTAATACCATCGAGCACAACATATTCGGAACACCCCTCGGTATCTCGGACCCTGCGTTGGAGCGAGCAAGATGGTTTGCCACGGTGGCAGAACGTCAGACCGCAGTATGCCAGCATGGTCAGATTGCTGCATCCTCAAACGCCATCGCCGGTCCATCTTCTGCGGCGATGTCCATGGATGTGTCGCCAGCGCATTATAACGAAGGCTCACATCAGCAATCGTCGACACGGGACAGGAAGGCCGAACTTTTGAAAATTAATCGTGCAAACGCGGATGGTGTTAAGGCAGAGCGTGAACGGCGCACTTGTGCACAAGAAGCTCGGGAACACGCTGCGAAGGAGGCGGCCATACGTGAGCAGGCTGAGAGGGAAGCTCGAGAACGTGCAGCGAAGGAGATGGCCATACGTGAGCAGGCTGAGAGGGAGGCTCGAGAACGCGCTGCGAAGGAGGCAGCCATACGTGAGCAGGCTGAGAGGGACGCTCGTGCACAAGAAGCTCGAGAACACGCTGC